>JAYKAV010000855.1:1476489-1510691 GCA_035582835.1 Phoebastria nigripes | reverse complement strand
AGGCGCGGCGCAGGGCGGTGGCGGGCGGCGGCGCGGCCTTCGTCGCCCCCTCAGGGCGCCCCGGGGAGGGGGCGACGGAGGCCGCGCCGGCGCCCGCCACTGCCTCAGGGCCGGGGCCAATGGCCCTCGCCCCTGAGGGGGAACTCATCTGGCTGCGGGGGAGGGAAGGGCCGGGGCGCGCCCTAAGGGCGCGGCCGGTCTGAGGGGGGTAGATTAGAGAGGCAGTGGGGGTTAAGCACCTGCTGTTCTCCAAACCCCGGCGCTTGGCGAAGCTTCCTCGCAAACTCTTAGTATTACATCTATTATTAGGGCACTTGTAAGCCCACAGGACTTGTTTGCAGCAACAAAAGGTATCCCCAGCCCGCGTCAGTCTCCAGCATCGTACCAGAGTAACGGAAGCAAGGTTTTGCTTGTCTTTCCCATTTTCCAGGCCCTTGCCTTAGAGTATTGCAGTGTTACAACATCCAGTTTTTCGTTTAGTACACTTTAGCTGCATATAGCATTTGTATGCTTTTTAATTCATTGGCAGACATTGTGTTTGAACCACCCAGAATGGTTATTTTTTTAAAAATACACATTTAGGACACAGTTTACATCTTGAAGGAACGGAGGATGTTTTAAAACAAGATATGAAGTGTTCTGCTGCTCAGTCTGACCGCTTCCCTGGTACATAAGCGTCCTAAGGGTTAATCCAGGTTATGTTTTTTCAAAACACTGTATTCAAAAAGTATTAGATTTTGTAATTAGCCTGCAAAGAACGTAAATAACCACAACCACAAGGGACTTGCTTACTTATTATATGCCTAGCTCATTTAATACAAAGATAAGTGACTTGTGGAGGCACTCAATTTATTGCTATTTGACCAGCTCTTAATACTAAAGGTAGCAGACTTCTGGAGGGGGGATGTCTGTCCAGGTGGTTTCTTCAACAGGGAGGTCTGCTGCCTTCTTGGAGGGAGGCAAGCAGAAAGTTTTAACTTTAAGGGAGAAGTTAAAACTTTAAACAAAAAAACAGCATTTTCTCTCCAGTTCCACTGCTGCAGAGATAATGCGTGGTATAAAGGCAAGGATCTCATGATAAACAGAGGTGTCTTACCTAGAGTATGTGTTCAATATTATGGATATTTACATATAGTATGTGTACTGTAGAGAAGGAGAAGAAAGAGCAGAAATATAGAAAATAAGTCATAAAGGCCTGGATACATGATGTTATAATTTTTACCCTGTTAGAGAAATAGTGGAGATAGATGGGTGTTGGCTACTATTTCCACTTAAATACATTTTTGCCATGCAGCTAATAGATCCTGCCTCTGAGACAAGAAATTTTTTACAGTTCTGTAACTCTTTCTTCCAGTGCTTACTCCTGATCCAGAGCCACTAAGCCTTTGGTGATGCTCAGAACTGTACTTACCTTTCCAGGCGTTTTATTGAAAAAATGGTATCTTCTGCTACTCTTCAGGGGCAACATGGCAGTCAGTAATAGTTTTCACTTCCAGAGAACTGTAACAACAGAGTTCATAAAAGTGTTCAAAGATGCTGTTAAAATGTTCCTAATCAGATAGCTTTTTCAATAAAAATGGATGCTTCCACACAGAAATGCAGGATATACAATGTGATTGCCAAACACCTGAAAAAATGCCATCTGAAAAATAAGGAAAAAACAAGCTTTCCAGATGCCAAACCTTTAATACTTCAATTTGACATATTTCTGATTGTTTATGTTATATATTATATTTGATTTTATATTCACACAGCTTGATTGCACCAGACTACAAAGACAGAGCAAATAAGGAACACTGGTACCTGGCAAGAAAGGAGACTTCCTATCTTTCCCACCAATGCAGCCCATGCCAGCCACGCTGTACATCTATTGCAAAAGGTGATTGCATTTGGATTATTCTGGGGTGTTTTGACAGTACTCAAAACATTGCAGGTGTTTTCAGACACTGAAGGAGAGAGTTTCTTTGTCCGGAGGGACTGGCAGTCTATCGTGCCAGTCTCTAAAGGATTTCCTTCTAGACGGGACCATGTGCCAGTGTGGATCTCTGATGAAATGAATATGAAATCAATGACAGCGAATGGGGAGTTTCTAACATAGCCTTTAGGTATTTGCTGTATAGGAATATCAACCGTATAGAGAGGTGCAAGGGCATTATTTAAGTAGACATGATACAATACTATTACGAAAATAAAGTCATTCCTTGTATGTCAAGATAGAGATCAGGGTTTAGTAGACTGTAAATTCTTTCACTCAGCAGAAGAATTCTTCTGTGGGCAGCAGCTGTGGCTTATGCCTTCCCAAGCCTTTAAAACTGCATTGAACAAATTGGAATAAAAATGTCTTCAGAGGGACTATTCTGCAATGACAGGAAATGAACTAGATAACCTAATAGGTTTTTTCCATAATTCTTTGTTAGAACTTTTAGTTTGTGAAAAAGTGAAATTAAAGCCATTGGCTAAACTGACACTTTAATTAATCAGACTATCTATTTAACTCAATTCAGAAGGTGGTGTAGAGTAACTTCCATTAGTCCCTGACACTCCAGCAGAGCTTGTGAACCTGCTGAAATGCATGTTTCTCACAATGTTCTGAAAAATGCAGAAGTTTCCCTTTTATTTTCTTGTTTTCTTGCTGATAGGTTAATTTTCTCCTAACATGATTTATTTTGAGTGACCAAACTAATAAAGCTGGTTTATACACCAACTGACAGAAGTAGGAGGAAATTGTTTAAAATACTACACAGAAAATTTGGCGATGTTCAGCCCTAAAAGCTAGAAAAATGCTTATGTAGAAATCAGCAGAAAAGTGCCAACCATCTTTAACAGAATTTCTGCAAGGCCTTCTAAGGACTGCAGGGCTGAGAGACAAGTCTTGTTGTGGAGATTGGCAGGAAATATTAGGCAGCCCTCATCCTATATAAATATTGGGTGCACATTTAATAATTACATTTTTGTGTGGTGAAGTAAGAGAATATTATTCATGAAGGAACTTTCTATTAAGGGAGTAACATGATTTCCTGCCCAGTGTAAAGGTAAGTATTGTTAGCTAAGGCGAGACCAAGATTTAAAGGTTGGTAAATGTTTGATACCATAAATTGCAACTATGCACAGTTTGTGTTTTACCAGTTAAGTACTATATTTAGGCAGGTCAAAATTTCTAGGAAACTTGCAGATAAATAGCTCCAGAGAGGCATGGACAAGCTACTTTTCTTCTGCCTCACATTTCTGAAAAAGACATGGCTCTTCCGGTCCTGCTAGCACAGCTAGGGTCTGATCCTACAATTGTTTGTGTGCCGGCAGATGGAGGAATCCACGGAGAACGCAACACAATGCTCACTTAAAAAGGAGCCCTGAAATATATTGACCACTTGCTAAAATTTGAAATCCTGTCTACAGTCTAAAATATGAATGTTAAGACAAGATTGGGAGCTTAAAATATCATTACTTATTGAAATAGTGCAAAAATGAGTAAGATCTTGTCTTTTAGCAATAAAAGAAGAAGTTACAATAATCTTGGGAAGTTGTAGGAGATCAGGTGCAAAGAGAGGATCTTTCTGACCATGACCGTTTCCCTCCCTGTACAGCTTTGTACAATCATATGCATTATTATATTGATAAACACTTACAAATGATTTCAAGACAATTTTTGGCTTAGGACTCTGTACTGGCTTTGGCTGGGATAGAGTTAATTTTCTTCATAGTAGCTTTTATGGSGGGCTATGTTTTGGATTTGTGCTGAAAACAGTGTTGATAACATACTGATGTTTTAGTTATTGCTGAGCAGTGCTTACACAGTGTCAAGGCCTTTTCTGGTCCTCATCTTGTTCATGTAAATTATTCCATGTTTTTAACATTCAGGAAGCAGACAGGCACATTGTGTGGTTTAAACAAAGCTGAGGATCATGACGGACAATCACTGAAGTAACCTCCCTCTGGAACACTATGCCTGAAAGGGATGGTATGTTTTTTGGATATATAAACATGGGGTTATCAAATACAAGATGAGAAGTTACACTTTTTCTGTCTTTCAGGGTGAATGCTTTTAGAATATTGTACTCAGCTAGTGTCCTCAGTCTAAGACAAATTGCACATAGCTCAAAAAACTATTGGGAGAATTATTAAAGGTTTGGAAAAATGCTTCTTAGTAAGAGACTCCCAAGATCAATTTATTCACTTTATTAACTGGAAGTTTGTGGGTTTAACATAAACATAGTCTCTAAGTAACTTGCTTTATAAAACAACATTTTCAGCACACAATAAAATTATATATAACAGTCACACCCATCAATGTACATCGATGTATGGCAAGTCTTGAAGCTGAAACTAGGCAGAATCAGACTACTGTACAAAATTTTAACAGGGAAAATAATTAACAACTGGAACAACTTTCTAAAGGTTAATTTTCTAAAAGATGGGATCTGTTTCGTATAATAATTAAGTGAAGCCTTAGCTTAGACAAGCTCTTAGCTCTTCTTTTAACTTAGAAGAGCCAAAAGTAGGTGTTTACTATAATTCCTCTCACATTTATAATATATGGATGCACAGCATTTCTTCAAATGAGTCCTGGAGTTTTTCACACTAAACACGATGGAAAACTTTGCCCTTTGTCTTCCAATATTTGTGTTCCACTTGAAAAAGAGAAAAGATCAGTACATCCTTTGAGTTCAAAAAAATGATTTTATTAATAAATTTGGTAAGGTGAGAGGGCTGAACTGTTCCAGTTAGTGAACTGCATTAAAATGTATCAGGGGAAAGGTATGAAAGAAGAGAAATATTCCAAAAGAGAGTAGGGAATGTCAGAGAAAAGCAGTATATAAAGCTTACATTTATTGGGCCYACTTAGCTCTTTTCTGTTGTATGTTTCTCAGGAAAAGGACTAGGTGGTCTAAAATTGTCTTTGGGAATTTCCACTGTACAGAGGGTCTCCCGCATCTGTAAAGCTGAGGCTATCATCAGGGGGCACCTGAACGTACTGTCAGGTTTTTAACATTCATTTTTGGATATATAAAAATGCCGAGCATGAACTAGAGTGGCAGACCTGCTGTGAGGACTGAGCAGCTCCTGCACAGCTCTGAAGTCAGGTGAACATACAGATGCTGTAAAGCACCTTTGCCCAGCACCTTCATCTGGCCCCTAAGTGCTGGGGTAGCATATCATGCAGAGGATATTGAACCATTACTTTTGCTTTGAAGCATGGAAAAAAGATAAAGCTCTCAAAGCATTACAAAGCAGCTGGATTAGGACCTTGGAGACATTCACCATTTTGCTGTGTAAAATGGATGAAATGACCTATAGTGACCCCATCTTGATAATTTTTTTCTGTGACTGAAGCAGCCGTTCCCTTATGCTATATAAAACATTTCCGTCAGCATTAACCGTGTTGCCCCTTGATCCCGTTTACCTCTATTGAACAAAGCTAATTAGTGACAGAAGATAAGAGTTAAATACCACCGAAAGGGCAGCCCGAGCAGTTGTTCAGCCTATTTACACATTCAGTGAAAGAGGTGATGAACAAGAGCTGTTACCTCTCACCAGAGGTTTTCAGGCAGTTTTACATCACAGATTTCTCTGTCTTCCTTGTTTTTCCTCTTCATCGTTTGCTTTCTTTCTCTTACTTACTCACTTTCTACTCTATGAGTCTTCCACCCATGTTATCCTGTTAACATACTCAGCCTGGCTGTTCCCAATCTATTACTTTAAATGGGCCTACGGCTGCTTTTTGGAGGCTTTCACCAGTCCACCGTTGCTCCTTGCTGGTCCCCTCTTTGTCCAGTTTAAGTCATTCTTGCCAACCCTGCTGAAGTCCTCCAGCTCCAAAATTCAACCCTTCCTTCTCTCTCCAACAAGAACTAAGTTCATCCTTAAGCAACCTATCTTCCACTCTAACATGCAAATTGTTTGCTCAGTCCTACCTTCCTTCTCTTCAACGTACGTATGTTTTAGATTTAGGCCTCTGGAGAGTCTACACATAGGTCTGAAGTTTGTACCTTATATACAAGTCCAAATGCCTTCCCCAGGATTTCAGTGCAGTCAGTCCCTCTTTAGATAACTCTCCCTTTCAGGCTAATAGTACTAACTCTTCTTCTCGACAGGCATGAAGACAGACAGGTTCCTTTAAGCCATGCCACAAACTCCCATATCGTGGTGTGTTTTCCTTAGAGGAACAGTGGCTTTTCCTTGCTTCGCTTTGTGAAGTTGCTGTTTGAGTGTCATAGCAGCAATTGCAGAAAATGCAGAGCAAAAGAAAGACTAAAATGAAATAATGTCCAGGTCTAAAGTAAAAGTTATTCTACCCAATGCCTAGCACAGATAGATTCTTGTAGAAACTAGTACACCTCCTTAGCTCCTTGAAGAAGTGTAACAACATCTTTCTCTCCAGTAAATCTTCAGAAAAAATTGCTGCTGCATTTTCCTTTCTACTTTCCTTTAATTCCTTGCCTTTCCTGTAATTCCTGTTTACCACTTTTCACACTGAAATCATAGTGGATATGATAATTAATTTTCTTCTCATGGGGATGGGTATGTATTTGAAAATCCTTCTCCCCCATTCCTTGTGGTTTATCGGGAAAGCATGTTGTGACTTCATCTTCCCATAGCTTCCTTCAGTAACCATGGCAGGCTAAATACCTTGTATCAAGGTCCCCAGTACAAAATTTTCAAGCTCCATTTACTCATTTATTGATAAATAAGTTGCTATTTGAAGCTGCCTTGTTATACGAAAGCAAATATGATTACATACCATGATAACATGACGGGCCCTCTCTATAATTGTAAGGTTTCATAGCGTCAACTCATTTTAAAAATTCCATTTTAAAAGTCACATGATATATTAAGTTCTGTGAATACAAATTAGGATGCCAATCAATTAACTGATTCTATCACATAGATAGTTTTCAAGAAGGGAATAAGCAGGTATGAACTGCCAAAAAAATCCAACGTCTTATTTGTATCCTCATCATCTGGAAGCTTGAGAGTCTTCTAAACCAGCAAATGAACTCTTTTCTCAGCAGGGTCACATGCGTATGTCCCCTCAAATTAAAAAAACAAACCAATAATCAGAATAGATTAGAATCCACATTTATTACTTTCCTGATGAATAGCTGTTGTGCAGATTTAACTGCTGAATTAATTCATTAGGAGAGTGGCAATGAATTTTTAATTACTATCTATTTAAATTCAGAATACTTGCACTGTTCCAGTGAGATTTTCAAAAATTTTATTGCATACAAGATGCTCCATTTATTTAATTGGTTATAGAGGATATATAAAACTATTTAAAATAAAGAGATGTACGATAACAGAAAGGTGAAAAGGAAAGAGGAGCAGAAACAGATGATGTGTAAGATCCCGATGATAGTTTACACTAATATTTCATTCATCAACGGAAAGAAAAAGCTACAGGCAGTTCATAATAACTACAGAGATATAGTGATCTCCCAAGTGTGCAAGTGACTATCAAATGCTAAATCCACGATCACACCAAATGGTGTTTTTAACATGTTTTTATGTTATGGTAGTTTTGTTTTTAATTAACCACTTAATTTCTATACGGATGAATAGAGATAAAAAAATTGAAAGTCTTGATTCCTCTTTCCCTTAGCAGTAAGAAAATAAATTAACTTCCTAAGAATAAGAGTTACAAGGTAGAGAACTTTTTTAGTAAACTGGCCACTCACAGAAAAGAATTTGAATATGCATGTTATGCCTGCATGACTGTCTCCTCTGTGGATAAAATAATGATGAGTAACTCCAGCCGACTGTTTTTAGTATTATATTCAACCTACTATCAAATTGGGCTATGAGAGGAGGCAACTAGAGATTGTTTGTAAAGAGAAACTCCTTCACCTCCAGAAAACCAGATGCAAATGCAAAATAAAACAGTAATGACCAAAAGTCACTGCTTTGCAATGGCTGGACCAGTATCACAGCCCGAGCTCATTCCTGAACATCATTTTGTATCAAAATAGAAACAATCTTAATTGTCAGATGTATGGATACAGAGGCAGAGACTGATGCACTACTTCRCCGTTACTTAGGGTTCGCTGTTGGCAATCCCTGAGAGTGTGCTTGCTGTACCAGTTGTGTAAATAAAGCAGTAKTACCAGGAGCAAGGTATGAAGTCTTGCCTTGGCACTAAATTCAAAATGACCAATGAAGCTGATATCCAGCTGTTACAGGAAAGGTGTGACTATTGCGCTTATTTTATAATATTAGCATGTATTCTGCAAAAGTTAGTATCAGTTATGTTTTAGTATTTTAGGTGATAATTGTAATAATTATTATTATATTTTCTAAATAAACTAAAGAAAGAACCTGGTTTCCTTCCCAAAATTGGGATACACCAGCCTTATCCAGCAGACCTGGACAAGCAGCCGACAGATGGAATTCTCCTCCTCATCTCATAGGCAGGGGCAGAAAACTGGCAATATTCATTGTAGCAAAGTATGAGGTTTTGGGCAGTATATCTTGGCTCCATTCCCTGCGTTCTCTCAGGGTCCACCCTCACCCTTTATTTTTTCCCTGTGCTGTTGCTGAGAGCGCTGCTATAAAACAATATGCAGGGTATTAAATCTGTCCTCTGCAAGCTCTCTAAGAAAATGCTCTGAGCTAAAGAAGAGTCAGAACAAGGTAAGATGCTTAGGAGAATGGTTATCAAAATTAAATACGAAAAAGTTGGAAAGGAGAATGAACATTTTGAGTCAGGACCGAAGCCAAACTTTAGTCACAAGCCACTTTATATGGAGAGCAGGTTATTCCATACCTACTTGTTGTGGCGTTTCTTATATTCATGCAATGGTCAGCTATCGATCACTGTCAAAAATGAGATTTGTGAACTAGAGGGACAACAGGATGCATGAACAATGTCAAAACCAATGCTTCTGGTCTCTCTCGCATCCTAAGCTATTTGTTTAGAAGATGTTAGAATGGATACACAAGCAAATAGTCCTGTGTAATAAAGGAGAATGCTTGCTGCCAGTTGTCTGTATCTCACTTGTGAAATCCAAGGATTTATCTTGCTTTTAAACTGCTTATATTTCTTTTGAATTTTTCAGCACCTTGATAACTTGTGGAAGAATGTAGTGCTGAATAAAGTGACCCATGTTCTCTCAGACAAAGGATTGCCACATTGAGGGTGGCTGAATTGTTCATTGCTTTGATTTTTTTAAAGAAAAAAATGGCAGATGAGCCTTGAGTCTATTTATTACCAATGCAATAGGTCATTATTGTACTCTTGTTTTTTCTCTTTTGCTCTCAGTCTACAGCAAAGACTCTTTGAACTATTTCTTTTCAAATATGGGTTGAATAAATGTACAGAATATGGATGTGGGCATAAAAGGTGCTACAACATCTGAAAACATGTTTATTGACTTATTGACCTGTTTTCCTCAGGTACTTTAATGCCATACAGGAATTCTTTTCAAGAAGATTTTTCTGTTAAAAGAAATAGCAGATGGGGAGGGAATAAATTGCCTTTATGGGAATTTATGTTACATAGATATTTGTATTTGGTAAACAAACAGAGGGTCTGAGCCAAACTTTTAGGTGCCTGAAGGTAAATAGGCTCAGTGGAGCTATGACACTTCTATCACCCAATGTAATACTCCATAACCATTCAGTTTATAGTGTTGCTTTAACAGGAAAATGAACCGCAAGTTTATATTTCTATTTTTGTTTATTTGTTTTATTCCACTGTCTTTTTATGTGCTTGCACGACTACAAGAGATAAAGATCTTATGTTAAAAAAATTTTCCCCCAACAATGCTCCTCAGCATTTAAGACTGCTTGCCCATAGCAAGGACAGCCAGAGTCTGTCCTGCCTGATTTCTTTATAACTATGTAATCCAAGAAGCTATCGATTTTGTTTTATTACTGTGCTTCAGTATTGCCCAGACCTCAATGATCTCTGCCAGGCATGCTAGGTCATCTGTTTCTTGCATTTCAGCTTTGTGCTGCCTCTTGGAAGTTCACCTCTTACTCCCTGAAGCCTACGTGATCTGGATCAGCAACATAAACTTTTACAGTTTTGACTCTGTGTTACCCTTGTAGACTTTCTGTCAGTCTCCTTAGCCTGGCTGATCTGTAGTTTCCCTCCTGGGCTTTACTGCCTGAACTTCAGATTTCCATGGACCATAGAGACTAGAGCGACCAGTTTAGATTTAGACATCTAACTTTTTAGATATCTATGGTGGCATCTACAGTGTAGGTGTCTGTGTGTAGGTGTCTGGGCTCCCAATACAGGCAGGAAGGGATGCAGGCACCTCCAGAAGGCAACTCACTTGACTTACTTTAGAGGCCTGTCTGATGATGAGCTTAACCACCCTCTACTCGTGCCTGGTTAGCAGCACAGACTGTACAGGGAACTGGGAGTGACTATGACTTAAATGCTTAACTTCCAGATGCTTAAGCTTTAGCAGATGAGCCTTACTCAAAACCACCTTTAAAGCACAGATACACTACCTTTTCCTCGGATTCTACTTTACTTTTACTTACTCTGCTCTTTCTACTGCAATCCCTGGGTAGGATTTGAAACCTGGTCAGCAGAGTGCTTGCTCTCCAGCAGGAAATAAACACACAGGACAACAGGACGCGGGCTCAGTGCATGGGATTTCAGCTGGTCTACTGATTTGTGCAGAACAAGGGATCCTGCATCTTGTACCGGGCACGTGGCAGAAGGTAAATCCCGCAATACAGACTAACTTCATCCATATTTATCCCGTTCTTTTACCGTCTTCACTCTCAAATTAATCCAGAATAGAAACTTGTCTTGTCAGTACAAATTGTTATCTGAGGAACAACAAATATTTTTTCTGAAAACTACGTATTTTGGCCAGAAAAAGTATTAATAGGCTTTTATGTATGAACTGTAACTGAGGGAGAAACAACTACTTTTCTAGAAGTTGCTAGTCATGAGGCACCATAGGAGCTATTTGTTGATACCAAGCATTGCTCTTTTCTGCTGTATTGCCACTAACAAATGTGATTTTTAAATGGTTTACAAAATTATTCCTATAGAGGGTTTGAAAGCACATTGTGCTTGACAAAAATAGGTGGTAATGCAGAAATGATATTAAGGACCCAAGGCAAAACGTTCATCTGTAGACATATTAGGGATATGGTGGTCTGCAGAGAAGCAGCTTCCAAACTGGAGCTTGCAATGCCACTTAGAAATACAAGTGGAATCATGAGCAGAAGTTTTGCTCTTGGTGTTGCTATAAGCAAAATAAATGATCAGTAACATAGCAGTGGTAATACTAGTCATTGCAACACAATTTTTCCAGATTTCTGTCTCTCCCATATGCAAGCTAATTATGTGATTATATAAGGAGAAAGAACCAACTCTTAATACGTATGACAAAAAAATGCACTGTGTTCACTTGTGTTCATTGTGTATATTGCCTCCTCATTTTTGCAATTCTATAAGCTTACTATTTTCTCTTAAAAAAAAAAATACTTCACAAGGCATAGATACCAATGAACTTGAGATTTGAGACTTTGTTGTTTAACATGTGGCACATAACCCATAAAATCAGCATATGAGATGAAATTTTTCAGAATAAGCAATCTGAAGTATAGAACAAGGACCTTTTTTTAGTAAATTGGCACTGTATATCAGACACCACAAAACACATGTGAAGAGTTTCAGAACAGGAGAATATTGGATTCCCGACAGTAGAAATTGCCTTTGGTTTTCCACAGCACAGAAAGTTGTAGTTGTTGCTTCCATGGCTGAGTAATTTCACTACCAAAGCATGGCTGGCCAAAGAGATCTTGGGGGTAGAATACAAGAAGAGCAATTTGTTAATACATCTGTAAACTGGGAATAGCTTCAGAATATTTTCAAGGCTTTTACCATAATCACAATGACTAGAAATTTACATAAAAAGCCAAAAATAGAGACTGTCGTGTAAACTTTAAACTTGAGCTCTCAAAACCCCCACTCTACTGTATCACGAGAATCATATTAAAACTATTAGTGTTTGCCCAGACAGGAGTTTTACTATATGGTAGGGAGACCTTGAAACTGCTTGCACACAACTTTTAGGTTTGCTTAGTGTTACTGGGCTCATCAGCTTCAAATGACATTAGGAGGATCCTCAACACATCTGAAGATCAGATAGCAACTGAGACACCAGAAAGTTAGGGTTGTGTGTGCTCTAATTTGAAGGTCAGGGGTACTTACAGAGTAACCTGGTAGTTCATGTGCCAATTTTGACTTTACAACTCTGTTTGTAAATACTGTTTATAATCAAATGAGTAAATTAAGGTTTCTGGAAGTGTTTTGAACAAACTATGCCAAATTTCCAAACTATCTAGATAACTAAACTTCTCATCTTAATGGATTTCTGAGTGCATTTGATCTTAAATACAGATCTAAGACTTAAACACTGAGATTAACATTCTACCACACATACTGCTAGTGTTGCAAAAACAAGATCAAAGGCTTAATTTTTTTATTATGATAAGGCCCCTTTAAACCACCTTGACAATGTGAAACATCTGTACAATTCAGGGGAATGAAGTCTACACCCTTTAAAAGCCCTATTACTCTGCTATGGTGCAATAAAAGCATCTTATTGTAAAAGAAAATTTAAGGGCCAAGAATCTAATTGAGAAAAAATCAAATCTTCATGAGCTTTTAAGAGAGCTCTATGCAACTGTAACACAATCAGCCAGATGCATTTAGAAATTTGCATATTCTCATATAAAATATGAAATTATGTATAAAATATGTTACAGAACTTGTTTTGAATTCTACTTGTGTATGCACTTTACCTCTGGGCGTGTTCTCTCTTGTCTTGGAAGATCTGACTGAAACTTCTCTTTTTTCCATGCCACTCTTCGCAAATCATCAGGAAGGGAATTGCTCAATAGCAGATTTAACAACCAAAGAAAAATTACAGCCTGTGTAGGATTCCTTTATAATCATAAAATGAAAGAAAAAAACTTGACTCAGTATATAGAAAGATATTCTATAAGGATCCAATTATATAGAAGTATGGAATTAATACCAAATAGGTAAAATTTTGTGGGTATCAGTACGGAAGAATATACATATTCATGAGGATGTAATAATAATCATAATCATCTGTAAGGATTAAATTACAAGTACTATTTTTTTATTTGTCTTACTGATTCAAAATATCCGCAGAAGTATGATTGCTGCAGCTGCTGCGAACGTTGTGAGGGAATGAGGCCCTGACTCACAGAGCTTTGTGCCAGAGGAGTCTGGCATTGACTATCCTATCGATAACCTTGACACTGAAACCATTACAAAATGCTAGTAATAAGAATATACAGCAACCAAGGATTCACAGGTAATTTTTCCTCTTACCCTTCTGATAACACATTTATATAGCACTTTATACTATTTTCAAGAGAGAAATAAACATCAGTGAATTAATTCTCACTAGAAGGAGGTGCTTCCACTTTATTTTACAAGCAGTGAAAACACTAATAGTGAATCACTGATTTAAGACCTGCCCAGTCTCATGCACTACATGTGAGACTTACTCATTTGATTCCCTCTTCATCATCTTCTGCTGTGGCACTTCTAGGTCAGGTGCTTGCTGTACAGCCACATCGGCTCTCTCCTGCTTTCTGATCCCATGCACTAGGTGCTGTGATCTGTTTGCCAGCTGCATCTTAGATCTCTTTACCAGCTGCAGCTTCTGTGTAGGGACAGGTGAGCCGCTCTGCTCTGCAGCTGTGGGTCATTACCCAGCAGTGCCTGATGTCAGGGAGCCCTTCCAGAAGCCAAAGCCCTCAGCTGTAGCTTTGCATCATGATTAATGATGCAGGCTTACCTTGTTGTGCGACCTGACACACGGGTGTACAGCCCAGACTCAGACCCAGTGGACAGATGGACAGCCCTGCCATAGGCATGCAAGGTCACACGTCCCATTACATGATCGAACATAGGGGACTCCCATACAGGATCGGAAGAAATGTTAGACATATCTTACTTGGAAAATCTACCATAATATGAAAAACTCAAGCCAGGTTTGAAAGTATTTCAGCTAATCCTGCTTTTAAAGCCATTGAAGTCCCACTATAGGTCATGTTCCAAACAGCCTGAATTGGCTTTAAAGCCCTCTAAAAATAGCTTTTAAAAAATTCAGTAAAAAAATCCAAGGCACCTAAAGCTTTGTCTACACAATAGCTCCGACCGAGTTTTAAATTTAGAAAGCATCTCCCCAGCGTGCAGTAGGTTTTTAAAAACTGATAGTAGCAATTACATCTACCCTGAAGTCTCAGCTTTGAGACTTTGAGACTTTGAGTCCTATACAGAGTCCACTAGAGGCCACCACCTGTCTGTAGTAACAAGTAGAGATGTTAAGAACAGACATGCTGTATCATGTTTTGGGTAGACATCAAAATATTCCCATTTAAGTGTACTTGAAACTATGTATCAATATAAACTATTTAGGTTAGTAATGAATATTGATGGACTATGCACATTTCCTTTTATCTATTTATATATTTACCAATTAAAATACTTCCTAAGGCAATGATCATGTAACATAAAGTCTTCTCTACCATCCTTAGAGAGGGCCAGATTTGTTCCAGCCATGCAGAAGTTCTCTGTGCATGCTAAATATGGTCTCATTAGCAATGTGAACTCTATCTCTTTGCTGAAATACCCCCTTTCAGCTGGTTACTCAGCATCCTGTAACAAATTTAGATCTAAAGCCCATCTCCAGGCAGCCATCCAACTAAACTCAGTAGGGCTTTCCTCAAAACTGTGGCAAGGTTAAAGCACAGCTCCTTCCAGGCATGATTAAGGGTAGCTCTTGCAAGCCTCGCAAGAAAAAGCAGAGCTTTGGGAGAAAGGGTGACACAGAGGAATGCATTTTAATAATTTCATTCATTTTTAGGCTTGTTATGGTTTCCATTGTGGCGTATACAAAATCAATCCTATAGGAGCTTGGGACAGTTACAGGCAAAGAAGGAGCAGCTTCTGTAAGTGTTCTTCAGTACAGGAAAATCAAAATGTTAAAAACTGTCAGCCCTCTCCAGAGAAAATCCTTATTTACAGACAACACAAATAAACAGGTACAGCATGCCATATAGTAACACTCACAGCCAGGCCTTTTGCTGAAAGAAAGTTTGTAAATTCTCCTCTTCTTCTTTTTTCCATTTACTTTAAAAAAAAAATCTCTTCTTTATCTTACATTTGTTATGCCTATGATAAAAATGAGGGAGATTTTGGAGAGAAAGAACATGTGCTCTTAACTTTTAATAGATATTTTCCACGGGGTTATTTTTGTGTAGTCACGTGATGGTGATTTGTAGACCACAAAACTCTGAAGATAATTTCCTCACAGATGTTGGAGAAATCTACATTATTTGACAGGGAGCAAATGCTTCTGCATACTGATATTGGCATTTCACTACAGCTGAAGAATCACAAGCTCAGATACAATGAACTGTCTGTAAAATTTCATTTCCAAACTGGCTGGTCTCTGTGTTCCTCTTTAATTTCAAATTAAAGCTACATTTGACCGCTAAAACACCTAGCTCTTCATGCAATCACTCAAAATAGCAAACCTGAAATTTGCATTACCTGATAAACTTGCAAAAATAAAAGTCATTTAAATGAAAAATCAGTTACATGAATTTAAAAACTTGTTTCTAGATCCATCATACCAAATTAAGCTATATCAGTTAGGCGCTTGATTATCTTGTCCGGTGTCTGACTGTCATCAGTGAGAAAGATATTAGGCAACAACATGAAAAGGATAAATGTCTTCTTAACCATGTGCCATTAATGGTTTCCTCATCTCCTGAAACATAAAGGTTCATATCTGTTTTCCATATTCATATCGATGTCCAAATCCTCATCCACATAAATATTTAGCTCTTTTCAGCTGAGCTGTTTCATTCAGTGTCATCCAGCAGCAAAAATATATTAATATAATATAATATTTACTGATACTCACTTTTCTTTGACCTCATCCCAATTTCATCTGTTCCTGCTATATAACTCTATTGTGCATGTGTAAATGATAGGGAAGCTTTTTCTGAAAGCCTCTGAAGGCCATGAATGAAGACAATTTTCTCTCCTTGACATATAATAAGATTCTTTCACTGACTGGCTTTATGCAACTGCATAGACGCAGTGCAGTAGTGATTGAACTCAACATCTTTCTTAACATACCTGTCCCCTCACTTCTTTTATCTGTGACTAATGGTGTCACTGTTCTTCCTGCCACCCACGCGTTCTAAACTGGGTGTCATTTGTTTATTCCTTTTTTGGAGCACTTCCTTTTCACCATCATCTTCATTAATACAAAATTTCTCATTCTCAGCTTCACAGCCCTGCAGGATGCCCCATCAGCTTCCTTTTTACCTTCTTTCTACATTCACTAACTCTCCCAATTCTTTTGTGTCTTTTCATTCTCACAATTCAAGTCTCAGTATTGAATCTTAAAGAAGAAACTCCACCAGCACACCAGGGCCTTTCTCTGATGACCCACTCCACTCAGACTTCTGGCCTGCAGCATCAAGAGAAACAGCTGGATTTAGAAATATCTTTTGGCTTGCATGCATGGTCAGCCAGACACATGTGCGGGCAATAATATAGAAATTGATGTTTTATGTGGCTACAAATATTTTAGGAACAGCAAATTACCCTTGAATTATTTTGATGTTGTGCTTGACATTTCATGTTATTTTTGCTAGTTCTGGAGGAGGGAAGATGGTGAGGGGGAGTGAAACCTACTGTCAATATTTTTCCTGTGAAGGTTCGTGGCATCTTTACCATTAACTGTCTTCAAACACTCTTAATTTTGAGCTAATCACTTTACTGTGCATACTGGGCTGAAAGGAATAGTATACCTTTATGCAGATTTGATTAATTATTATGAAACTCAGAAGCTTATTTTTTGTACTGTGTGGTAGATTCAAACTTGCTGTTCCCTAAATTTCCTTGCCCTGGAATATATTCTAACGGTGGACTGTCAGTGCCAAATTTTTTTGTGGACTCTCATCAGAATCAGAAAGATCCCATTAAAATGCAGTTGTTCAGACTTAGTTTTTGATGTTACAGAAGGATTCATTAGCACCTCAGCTGAATTCAAACCCAGAAGAGGAATTTTGGTTATATGTGAAAATGAGACTGTTAAGTTTTACCTTAGTTTCTATTTGTTTTTAGGACACCCCTGTGGGGAAAGAAGAAAGCAGTTTTCTCAGTCTTTGCTGTGGACATTCAGTTTTACAGATTCTAAATTGGTGGAATGTGCTCCTGATTGTTTACTGACAGAAATATCCCATACTAAATTAGTTCACTCAAAATCTCTTATTCTGTCATGAAGGTCCAGTGTCCAAGTCAGTGATACCGTATTAGCAGCTCAAATGGTTTAAAAGCCATCTGAAAATGTGGGATTTTATGCGAATGTATTCTTTCTACTTAAAGTGGTTTTCTACTTATTTCTGGGAAAGCAACAGAGGAACTTGAATATGTTACATTAGAGAGAATAATATCTGTGGCACAGGTGCAGCTGCCAGGTGATACTCTGCAATAATTTTATCCACAGTAAGTTAAGGTTAGCCAATGTTACAATGGAGAAAGACCAACTGACTCCATTCAGTCATCTCAGGAGGCTGAGGCTGTTGCATACAATTACTTCTGGTCTGATCCTGGCTGGGCAGTGGAGAACCAGGAGCAGGGAGGATTACAGTCTGAGGTCTTTCAGACCCCAATCCAAGCCTGCAGTAGTAGACAAAGAAAGGGCTGGAGAAGGACTAAAAAGATGCAGAAGCTTGCATGGGGCATATCTAAAGGTGACCACAGCAGACAGGTCACTCCACTCTTCAGAAGCCATCTAATAGGCCAGTGTAGACACAGCTAATGACAGACCTCTCAGATGCTTTTGTATCCCCATCCTGCAAAGCCCAAATAGTCTGTGCAGCTGCAGAGCACTCTGCCTATACCTGCAATCCATTAGCAGCTGGAGGCATCAGCTTGCAGCCTCAGAGCCCAGCCACTTGGGAGCCACTGTGCGTGTTCCTCTGCCTTTGTTTTATTTTAAAAGCAAGTAAAGCAGGAGTTTGGTTTTCTCTCATGTCAACAATCCAAGCCATCACAGTTTTTGCAACACCTGATGAGTTAACGAAGATGATGGGTGAGAGGCATTATTCAGATCTGTGTGCAGCCATTACACTGGGCTGGAGAAGGGGAGGAGGGCTCCGAAGGCTGACATCCGTCAAGTGACATGGAAACCACACCACACCAGGAAGTATCAGAGCTGCAGCTGCAACCCTCTCATCCTCCCCCCAGAGAACCACCTTGCCAAGAAATACATGCCAGCCTGGAATTGGCTCCAGCAGACAAAATGAGTGGTAGGAAGGGAAGGAGACATTAACACAAAATCCTGCCCCAGTGAGTTCAGTTGCAAAATTCTCATTACTTCAAGGGATCAAGATTTTATACCTTCCACTCAGCTATAGGAGTGTGTCTTCTTAAAATGATTAGGAGAGGCCCAGCAATCACTTTCAATAGCCCATTATGAGATAAATGAATCCTAAAAATCTGCTGGCTCCCACCTCCTGCTGTAACTGCTTGCTTAAACTAATCTTCCTGCTTCATGTAAGTGAAGATTAAAGAGGATGGTAAAAAGCAGCTAATAGCTAAAGAAGGAGGTTTTCTTTCTCTTCCTGGTTACAGTTCAGCTTATTTCATTACGTTATTTATCATCTCTAATGATGTCTAAGCACACATGGAAGTGGGGGACGTTTAGGAAACAGCAAATTGGTCCTTGCTCCAACCGCCTCTCTGTGTACACAGCAGCAGAGGTGATAATGTGTCCCAGAATGGGAACTTAATGGACTTACCTGGTGGAATATTACTTTTCAGGGATAGAGAAGTGAGAACAAGGGGTTTTATATGGCTAATTGCTTAAATAATGTGAAAACTAGATGAGTTTGAAAACAGCCTGAATGAGAAACTGTGCAGAGGCAAGAAGAGCAAATGACTCACTTTGCTTCTCTAACATTAGTGAAAAGCTGCCAGGTATTTGGTGCTAGAAAGTAACAGTGTATTAAACTTTGTAGTAGTGGTTGGTTAGAGGCAAAACCAGCTCTGTGTAACACAACATTTACTGTTGTATTCTGAATTCTTGCACACAAAGTGTTTGGCTGAAAAGAGAACAAATTCTTACTTATCATGTGCAGCTACTTGCCATACTTACCATATAAAGCAGACATCTTTCTGGGAAATGAAGAGTGAAATATCTCTCCGTATAAATCACTGGGAATTTTTCTTTCAACTTCAATGAAGTAATCCAAAGACATTAAGAGATGAAGAAAATTAGCATAATCAGCTCATGTTGTTTAATCCCCCTAGTCCAACCCAGGAACATTCGCTATGTGTTATTGGTTAACACTTTTATCCAGGCCAGGTTTATGTGATCTGTAATGTCCCTATTCCACTGACTGTTACAACTGTCAGATAGCTCACAATGTGCATCTTGGATTTTACAAAAAGATGCACTACATGCAATATATCTTTTAAAAGTATAGTTATATTAAGTAGAATGGAGAAAGGAGAGCACAGAACAATATGGGAGCTACAAAAGAAAATGCTTTCAAATCTGATTATTTTATACAGGTATAACACGCATATATTTCTGATTCCTTCTTTTAAAAAAGCTGCTAAGATTTGATAGTGACTGGAGTGACGACCAGGATGGAGGTCAGTGATGGATGACAGACTGAAGAACACAAGAGGAGAAGGAGGGCTTGTAGTAGGAGATTTATCAGAAAACCAAGGAATCTGTTGAAAGCTGTGATGTTTCCATCAGACAGCATGAGCACTGAAGGCTCAGAACTACCACAGGTAAGAAAATCAGCTTCTCTTAGGCAAATATTTACGTCTCACTTAAGTAATGCTTGGCACCTGTCACTATAATGTTTAAGTCACTGTGATCAGAGACATAAAGTCCTCTCAGACTTCATTTCAAATACAAGAGTTGTAAATCCGATCCCTCAGTTCAGTCAATGGCTAAACTCCCACTGACTAAGGTGAAATCACCCCCAGGTAGCTTCCGCCTGAAATGAGCTGAACATGCACTGTTTGCAGACCATGAAGTGCATGCCATGGTATTACTAGAACAGAAATTTGATACAGATTACTGTTAGTAATGAAATGCTTGCTCTTAGAGTAGAAGAAAGCAAGTTAAATGGCAGTTGTTCTTATCATTTTCTGTTGAGAGTTGAAGAAAAACATTTAGATTTAGACACCTCTGCTTGATTTTATGTCATTAAACAGAAATAATGCCAATTCTGTAGAAACTTTCCCCATTTGTCATGGACTCAGCTGGTTTAAATCAGTTTCTTTAATTCCACTGAGCTCAACAATATGACAACAGCTGATAATTTGGCCTTATGGCCAAATGTTATTCCATTATATAAAATCCGAATGTTATTCCAGTACACAAAATCTGAAAGAGGAAAAGGTAAAAACTTAGTATATTATGCCAGTTGCTGAGACAATAATCTTGATAGAAATGGAATGTTAAATCTGGCAACAACATGGTGGGAACAAGAAAGGGTGATTCAAAATGGCTCTAAGAACGCTGAACAAGGATGAAACAATACCAACACTATACGTGGTCCCTGTATAACAGATTTTGGGCAATGGCTAAAATTATTTTGTACTTTCTAGAGATTAATTTGGCTTTGGAATATGCAAAGTTCACACACACAAACCTATGAATCATTTTTCAGTGGCACATTTATAATTCTTACAGATGTTACCTTCCAACACAAGAAGAAAACATTCCAGTCATGACAGTTTCTATTTTCAAACTGGCTTCTGGAAGAAAAAAGCAAACAAAGTGCTACAAAAATCGGCAGCAAAGAGAGAGAATAATAATGGGATGGGCCACTCAGTCCTTGATAGTCAGATGCATTACTCTGAGCTCTAATGTATCCAAGCTCTTTCCATGGCTTTCTTCCCCTCCTCCCACAGTTGCCAATAGCATGCATGGTTAAGACTATGAGCCAGTCAGACCATATAACACTTTTTTTTTTTTCCTGTGAAGAGCCTAACCAAAAGGGATTACAGGGGTTTTGCAGGGTTGGTTTTTTTATTTCAATATTTTGCTTTTGTTAGAAGGTCCAATTCTGACTCCCAAGAAATATTCATTCCGGTTAGGTTTTTTTTGTGGAAATGCTTTAGCTTTTACTGTTTCAGCTGCTGATGGAGATTATTTTGTTTATTATAACAATTAAACTACAGAAAATCCACATATTCTTCTTCCCTTTATGACTATTTTATGGTTTTTTCAACTCACACTATATATGTGTTGCCAGGAAGGAAAAAAGATAATGGGGAAGTTATTGAAGCTGTGAGCATCGATAGTAACAATCTTTATCATATGTGAACTACAGGTTTTTGGGACATAGATGATGAAAAGCAGTGTAATCAAGTTTTCAAAGGATGTCCATTACTGCTTGATGAGGTGGATCTGTCCTTACCCCTGCTTCTTGTGCACGACCCTTCCTCAGGCCAGCAGTTGCAATCATGTGTTCAAGTGATAATCCAAATCAGAGAACTAATCTAGGAGAAAAAAAGGATGCTCAGTCTGGTTTATTGTACAGCCACGTGAGCTCCATGGTGGGATAAAGGGAGGCCACTGAACCATGTTGCTAGGAGATAAAAGAAGGGACCACCCATTTCACCAGCAGCACAGAAGTCCCTCAGTTCAAAATGATCAAGAAAGTGCACCCAGATGGCCTGATCCAAATCCTGCTAAAGCCAGTGCGAGCACTTCATATCGTCTGTTTGGAAGGATTTGAGAGATGGTTGACCAGCGTGACTCATACAGCAGCACTACAGACACCCTGGCCAAAACACCTGGGAATAGGAGGGGGCATTCAGGAGCCAGAGCTGCTCCTGGAATCATCCATCACAACTTTGAAAAGGTTTCTAACAGCACTGAGCAGTAGGGAGTGAATCCTGTTTAATCAGACTCTGGGTAGGGACCAAGAATTTGGCTCTCAGAAAGGAGAATACGGCATATTTTTTGCTGACAGTGCAAATAAATATCCTTTTGTAAGAACTGTCATGCCAGACAAATACATTTTCCATAGTTGGTATCTGCAGACTTTTTTAATCTGGGGAAAACTGAGGCTGCGATTCCAGGAATGTTTCTTCAAAAGCAGTACTGGCACATGGCGTGTATGGAAACACTGAGCTGGACTGAGGAACTGCCCAGCCAGTAAAAGGGTAATATTTTTTCCTTCCAGATTTTTTTCCAGCAGGAGGCCTTTTCCAGTTCAATGCACCATGAAACGATGCCTGGTAGCAGAATAGAATAGAATAGAATAGAACAGAACAGAACAGAACAGAACACATCATAGTGGCATAATACAAATGTTAGAAACACTCCATCATTTCCTATGTAGTTATTAATTAGGAATGTTTAGTCAATACACTGACGTAAGTTATTAAAATAAGTACTCATAGTAATTTTGATTCAGTTCATCACCATCTGCTTGTATCAGAAATACCAATATGCTAAGATATTTGAAATGAATAATGACTATCCATACTCCTGCTATACTAGGGTAAAAAGCATCAAGAATATTCCTTTTAGCTATTTCTCTACCCTGCTGTTATAAAAACCATCAATGGCAGAATTTCCACAACTCACTAGGAAGCTCATCTCTGTGTTGAGCTGCCTTTGTAGATGGAAAGCTTTCTGTAATACCTAATTGAATAATCCTTCACTGCATATTATGTCATCCTCTTTTTTTCCTGCCCTCAAAGGTAATGCAGAAAATGGGATCACCACTGGACATTTTTTCCTCAAAAAATCGACTGGTATATGGGTATGTTTTGGTTTGAAGGCTGCAGTGCTTTTAACTAAAAGAAATAAATCTTATCTTACATGAAGTAATGGGGATGAGGGGGTTATGCTTTCTTCCTCAACCTCATGTATAACACCATCCTTTGCAGGACTATTTGAAACTTCTTGTAAGGCAAACTTCTTGTATTTTCAAATAAGCAGAAGAAATCTATCATTCCTGTACGCTTTCCACATATACTTTTGAGTACTGAAACATCTAAAGCTTCTGTTTCATTCCTTGTTCACGACAACTGTAGCTGCTCAGAATAAGCAAATGGAAATCAGGTTAACAAAAGTCTTAGTCATGATGAAAATGCATGGAAAAAAACCCTTTCCCCTCTTTGTGGTATGTTCAATTTTGTTTGTATCAGCCTTTTTTCCCAATAATCTTTCCCCGCTCTTTAGCTCCACTGCAAGCAAAGTGATTGTATGGACTGGAGTTTTTGGATAGCATTAGTGTTTCCRCCCACCCTGAGCAATGATGGAAAACTGAACTTTCTACAGAGGATGCATTCTCTATCTGGTCCGTAAGTGAATGTAGCCCCTGGGTGGCCTGGTCCGATGATTCCAATGCAAGCGTTAGCAGTACTCAAATAGCACACTTCTGCACCATCGCATACAGTCACTACCGTGGTTTAGCATGCACAGGTCATAACTGAAATGTAGACTAAAGCCCCCAAGAAAGTCACTGGCAATGGGAAACATTTTGAGCCTTTGAATCTCCTGTTGAAAATGCACATCCACAATTAATCAAATTCTTAATTTATGATTCTTAGACTCCTCACAAGTAGCAACTTCACACATAGCTACCTCAGCATTATTGTTACCGCCTCCATTGACACAGGAGGCTCATTCTGTCCTGGGGGACAATAACTTGGCTTCAGTTGTTCACATCTATGACATTTCAGCCAGATTACAGCAATACATGTCTGGTTTTAAAACCTTTGACAAATGTCTATGTAATATTACCCCATCTCTTCACAACCCTGTCCTTTGCTCCCTATGCCAGTTTCCATTACAAAACGTAATTACATTCAAGACCCCTGTCCTGACCTTTGGGGAAACCAGTGACCTGTGCCCAGGATATCTGGAAGATCAGCTAAAGCCTACAAATGAAAATCACTGCCAGCAATTCAAAGTGGAGTATCTTACAATTACAGTAAAGCGCCTTGGTCTAGAAAGTCACAATTCTTGCAGTCCCGGTTGAAAACTGTGAAATGGTCTCCCATAAGTTCAGAGACATTATGAGCATCATGAAATTTTGCTCTAAGTGGTATGCGTATTTCTTCAACTTTGTCTTCTGTATGGAGTATTTCCACACTGAGGAATGCCAGGTCAGTGAATAGGAGCTTTGTAGAAACTTAACGTTCGGTCCCTACTGGGAAGCAAGTACTTTGCTTTCCTCAATTTGCACTTCTAACCAACTCAAAAATGAGTTGATAAACTAAGAGATTTATCCAGTTACCAACAGCTGGAATGTAGGCAGAATTCTTCTACTTCTAAGGAAGTAAAAGGACTGCTTGCAGTTCTGGAAAGGATTCAGAAATTGCCAGTCTTTGACAGCTGAGAGGGGAAAGCGTCAGACTGTAAAGCAGTATCAAATTCATTGCATGCTTATCCTTGCCCCTCCCCGTGCTGAAGTTATGGAAGGAATGAAGGAAATAGTAACAGAGCAAAGCAAAGAATTAACAGCAGATTACAATTCACTATAATTTCATAAGGCAAGAAAAGATACCTCCTGCCAGTTGTGAGAGTGGATGCTGGATCAGAAAGCCCAGAGCTGGGAGGAGGTGTTGGGTAATATTCGTAACCTAATTGTGTGGGATTCTTGCATGGCTTTTTCAGAACTGCTATTACAGAGCCAGACACTAAATGCAGGGCAGCACAGGTGCAAGACTGGCACCATGTTGCGTCACTYAGAAGCATGTCCCACATCAGTGATGCCAGTGGGATCAGAGGGGCTTGCCTCCCTGAGCGCTTCTTCCCTCCCCCTGTACATATGCAGCTGTAAATCATTGCAGGTTTTGTTATCTTTTGTTATCTTGCAGTTTAACCATTACAAGGATAATGAAAATAATGCTAACGTTTCTAGTCTTGACTGTGAATTATTTTATTCTTACAACCAGAACACCTGTCTGTTTGGCACACTTTCCTTCCTCCCACAAGACACGCCTGCCATCTTCTGGCCAGGCCACCAAGCAGCTAGGGGCTGGCTGGAAATGCACTTTTGACATGTCTGTACTGGATGGGCTTTTCCAGTTGTTAATGCAACCAGCCAAGCAAGCAGGTTGAAATTAAATTTTGCTGTTGGATGTGAAGTTCCCCTATCACAGAAGAATTGAGTTTTCAAGCTGTGCAAAGCTCCTCTCTCTTGATTCATAAGGATTTGCATGAGTTTTTCCTTTTATCCTCATACCTGCAAATATCCTGAGAGTTTCATTTATTCCAAGTCTAAAGGAGACATTCAGCGAAAAGAGTCGTTATTAAGCTGGTTTTACATTTAAATCACAAGTTTCAGTGGCTTTTATAGGAAACCAATGTTGATCAAAACTGGAATTATGGTTTTCATGAGTATTTATTAAACACCAACATTGCAGTGGAACATAAGGCTGAGCAAAGGTCATGTGGTGTCAGGTTCCAACACAAATATTTGATGTAGCTCTAATCAAAGCCAATGCTAGAGTTTGATATCACCTCAGGAAGCTTCAAGGAATTTGCTAACTAGGAATAAAACTTTGTTTGGAAGTCAAGTGTTAATTTCTGAAAACAATTCTTTGCTCCTCGTGATCTTCAAAACAAAGCTGAATCTCTGAAGAACATGAGTTATTTTAGGTACAAGAACTACTGGTTGATATTTCACGGCCTGTTATGCAGCACTTTAGATTGCATGCTCATAAATACTCCCTTTAAAGTCTACGACTAACCCACAAGAGCAGAATGGTGATTTTTTTTTTTCCAGGTTAAAGCCATCCTGTAGGAAAATGAAATATCAAAATCAAAACACTTCACAAAACTGCATTGCATTAATAAACTTGAGAGAAAAATGAGAAAAGGCTATGACGATGTTTTCAAAACAGGACACTGATTTGGATTTTTCTTTTCAAATGTAGTATGCAGTATATCGTTGTAATATATGCATATAATCTACATCTTATATGCATATCATACATATACATGTTATACAATCAATGCAAATAATATTTAATCTTAAAAATAAATACTTGAATTGCTCAGAATTTTTGTATTTTCAATGCCTCAATTTTAAAATATAAAACTGGTTCATAAAACAGAAAATCTGTGCTCCATATCACTTGCAGTTAAGAGGGATAGCATGGGAACTGGAGCCACCTATACGAGCATGTAAAAAATCAGTCAGGGAGTTTTAGTGCCCTCCCAAAATTTACAAGGCCACTTCTTTCATCATTGGTGGAGACTGTGCCATTCAGCCCTTAGTGGTACACTTCCCTCACCCAGCTGAAGTCAAATGAAGGGTTGGGAACCATCCAGCTTCCCTGGACAGGCAATGAGAAGATGTCTTCTCTGACATCTCTGGAGGATTCCACCTCTTTAAAGACAAGTGTCTGAGACAGTCTCTCTTCACTGACTTCTCTGGAAGCCTGGATAGTTAACATAGAGTAGGCTTTTAGACAGCAGTCAGCTGAGAGGAATCCTACCCCAGGCATCTCGAGATGGTGATAAAACCAAGGAGCCGAAATGCCTTTGAATGAGCTTGTTTCTCTCCATTAACAGAGGAATTGAGGCTGACTGCATGTCCAGCTTCAACTCTTCAACATCAGGTAAACATCTGCTAGACATCAGTCCAGATTTCTGCATCAACCCCATGAAATTTATCACCGTTTATACCAAGGTCTGGATTTCCCTGGGAGAAGAAAGGCCAGACTGGTCATCGCTCTGAACCTTCTTTTGCACTATACTACAAATCACTTGTGCTCTACTTCATGTGAGACAAAACTACCCTCTTCTTCCCACCCCCTCATCAAGATGGTAGCTATATGCAGCCTGAATTACACTAATCCCTCTAACCCAGCCTCATGCATGGTTAATACTCAGAACTGTCTTTTTGCCAACCAGATTCAATGATTTACAAACACGTTGCTGAAGGCTTTTCATGGGAGCAATGTTAGGATCCTCCTCTACCAGAGAGGATCTTCCAAGACCACATTTTCTCCTGTGGCAGGTCTAGTTTCCAGTGTAGTTTCGGATTCTCTCTACTTTTGTCTCTCAGATGTTGTCTGCGAACAAGTATCTCCCAGATCAGCTCTTCTGAAGACTGAAATCATCCTGAGAGATGTGCCATTTTAGCTAAAACCAGAAAATTATTCTTTCCAGTATGCTTCATTAATAAAAAAAAAAGTGCTACGAYACAGAGCAGCTGGCACTTTCAATTGTTTTTAACTAGTTTTATATTAGCTAACTGGTGTTAACTAGCTTGAAGTGGTCTCACTGGTGACCAGCTGTACCATTCAGGCCTGTGAACCGTTTTCAGTGATCGAGAACTAGCTAAATTTAGTAGCCCACAGATTAGCAAATAGCTCCCATTTGGGACTGCATATGCAAAGGGCAGGGGAACTAGGGGCATGGTTGTTCTGCATGTGACTTCAGAAAACTGAGCTTTTCCACTATGTTTTTTTCTGCTAAGGCTTTGTACCGGTAGTGGGGTTCAGCGAGACTGGCAATTACAGTGTGAACCTCAAGACTGTTTGGTAACGTTGAACGTAGTTTCAACGCTCCTGAGAAGCAGGGGACAGCTCTGGCAGACAAGGCTCAGCCCAGACATGACAGGGAGATTAATGTTTCCACAGCTGGGATTTCCTCTACAAACAAGGATTTTTCAGGAAGACCACATTTTCTGCTGTGGTATGTCTAGTTTCCAGTATAATTCTGATTCTCTCCACTTTTGTCTTTTCACAAAACAAGTAGCACAGATGGTAAAATGAATGCCCAGCCCCAGAGTTGAAGGAACCTGCCTTGCTCTTTCTTACTTCACTTCGTAACTCGGGGGTTCTACAATTATATTCCAGATGTTGCTAAGTATCTGAGAGTTCTACAAGGCCTCTGCTTTGTGTATATTGAATTAGAATAGCCAGATCTCGCCTTTCAGCTGTACAACTCACYGCATGCAGCCATGCATCACCTCGTAAGGGGAAAAAAAGTTGAGTGTAACGTATAATTATTTTCGTCAGCTATAAAAAACAACATATAGAGCAAGGTTCTATATGTACAGCTGCTATTTAATTTGTGTTTTCAAAAGGAAAATTTCCATTAATGAGGTTAAAAATTAACATTGGATCTGCATTTTATTTATTACATTTACAGCTGTATAACACAGAGTATGGTTGAGGTCAGAGAAACTGCTATGATGGCAGCATTTGCTCTTCTGTGTGCTCCACACAAAATACCACAATCATTTCTATTTCTCCCTCTCAATCAGGCACACCATTTCTAAATCGTTGTCTGGCATTTGAAAAAATGAGCTGCACCGCCTGTCAGGCTTTTCCAGCTTCCCACCTTTTTTAGGAAAGACACATTTTTCTGTGAACAGATATTGAGCTCACAAGAAGTAACAGCAAAGAACATCTACGGAACAGAAACGAATATTAAAATCCAGAAAAATATTGAATATCAATTCCTAGGACAAATTTCTAGCATCTGCTCTGAGATACTTTAAATATATTTTACTACTTTAACATTCTAGAGTTATTTTTACTGAGTATGTAATTTGTAATAAAGCATGCTGCCTTTTCTGCCATAGATTAATAACAGGATTGGGGGTGGGGCTGGTGAAACCATTAAGAAAGGGTGAGATGCCCAACAGGCAAGCACATGATATTGCCTGTCTCTAGCAAGATGCACTTGAAAAATCAAACATCGTGGCAGGAGAAAAAGGCATACGTGGCAGTAATAAAAAAAAGGATCTTTAATCACTCTTTCTTTTTGCTTGCTTAGTTAGGTCTTTAAATCAGGTCTGGAATACATAGTTCACAGCTCTGGAAAAGACGACAAACCTCTGCAGCAGAAGCCACAATGTATGTGTGTGGTGAGTTATGAAAGACAGACATATTTCTCCATGTAGTGCTTGAAAACAAAACAACAACAACAAAAACAGTGTAGGTGAAGGATCAGGGAGGAGCCATCTGAAGTGGTGCACTTCCCAAAGGCCTCAGCACAGAGGAGAAGTGGAGCCAAGAAAGCCAGAAGCGAGTGTTGCCCTAGGCACGGTACCTCCCGGCAGGAGCTGGGCAGCAGAGCTCTGCCTGGCAGCCAGATGGTGTGTCCACGTCTGCCGTCCTCGCGGGGAAAGGACCATGGCAGGTGGTACGGCTCTCCTGTAGCCAGAGAGACACCAGGAAGGGGGTTGCAGTCCTTAGATATATTCTGTGTCTCTCTCTSTTCTTGTCTCCTTGCGAAGTATGCTGGTCATAGTTAGGAAATGAGATAAATATGCCAATGAGGAACTGTTAATATAATTTGTTCTCTTTACACACTTTTTTCACAGGAGGCAAAACCTAAAGGCTCTTTCTCTGCACAGTTTTATAGAAAATTGTAAAGCCATAAAACAGCAAGGTCTAACCTGTTTCTTTGCAATCATTTATTTACTTTAAAGAGAATGAGAAAGTTTGTCATTAAAGGAATATGGGGGAAATTATAGAAATTAGAGATTTTCCTCATGCCGATGATGCATGTATGTGAGTCTTGTCTCCTGTCAGAGATGACCCAAGACTCGTCCCCGTGTTTTGACTCTCCAGTGCGTGCCTTGCTTTGTCAAGACAGAAGACTCTTCTAGGCATTTTGAACTTTCCAAGTGAGCATTCTCTTCTAAAAATGCTGTCCTCCACTGAGGGAAACAGCATGAGCGCTCATATGTTACAGACATTGTCGCTTCACGCAGATGTGAAATCAAAATCGATCTTTCACACAAACAACTTCTTAGAATTTCTTTTGTCAAATGCTTACTATGAGTAAATTGCTTTCTGCTTTCTTACCTTCTTTTAAGAAATGCTAGCTAAGCCCATGGCATTTAGCTGTAGTGCAGGAATAAAACCCAAACTTAATACAATAACTAATCTTAAACACATTCATTTTTATAGGGAAATTCTTAATATGTTGAAAAGGTCCCTATGTCAATAACAATATTTACAGGTTTTACCTTAGCTTTTCAAATGTTATCTTGATTTGCTCTTTTTCTCTTCAGAAGAAGACATAGATATAAACTATTCTTGGGTAAAGACTACTGATGTCTTTAATTATAATATTAAAAATAGTCATGTGAGTGTAAATTGTTTCCATTGAACCGTAAGTAGTAATACGTTAGTCTTTAAATGTTCTGCAACATTGGAAGTGCTACATGTGAAGGTCGATCTATACCAAACTGCAGAACAAGTTAGATGTAGGAAAGTCTACGCATCTATCTGCATTAGCTGGAAATTCACTCTCATGAGTAGCGCATGCACTGACAAAGCCGCGAACACTGCGTTCAGGCAGGCAGAACTGATGACACAAGCTGTCCTCCGCAGGGGGTAATGAGCAGCTTCACCAAGGCACAGCTGGGTGTCACCCACATGCTGAATCCACCAAAGCCTGCATTAATAAAACATTGATATTTGGCTTTTAAAAAAATGCAGATACACTGGTCTCTTTTATGCTAGAATATCATCCTAGGAGAAGAAAATCCACTTTAGGTTCCTTTCATGATTCTTGGTTTTTGTTTCAGTCCAAAATATAGATGTCCTTACTGACTGTAATGAAAAAGCTGTTATGACAAAATGAAAGATATACTGTACAGGGCTTTATTCTTATGTAAGGAATGCAAAATGATATCGGGTAATTCACCGCAAAAGGTATCGGGGAAGGAGAAATGAAATTTGGAAATAGGTAATGGATTGCTACATTCATTGCAAACTAAAACGAATTTTTGACATGCACATTTTGCACCGTTTTTCTTAGCAGCCAACTGTTTTTCATTCTTACAAAATTTATGGTTATTGTATCAGGCTAAATTTACTTGTGGTATTTCAAGGCAAAGATACTGTGTGTATTTAAAGCTTTTCAGGATCTTGTAGTTAGAAAAAACTGCATTTTTATTCTTTTTACTTATAAAAAGGTGATTTTTGCAAGACCATGTGATTTTGTAATATCTGATGTAAGCATTGGCGTTAATCCAATAAAGCCTTTGGCTTGAAGGGCTCATGAGAGCACTTAAGCAAAACAAGGAGTTTTAAAAACTCAGAAGTTGTTTTGCCAAAAAGTGGTTTTAGATGTGGCCATCCTATATGGGCACAGACCCTAAACACAGCCTCGGCAGACTGGTATAGAAAGTGTGCAGTTCTACCACTCCATAAGATAATAAAGATTGCTTTATGTCCAGCTATTTCAGCGCATGCTACTTACACAGCTGTAGTTCACGGAAACCATCAGATGCTGCACTTCATAATTTGTATTTATGCAGCTCCTCTTGTTCTAAAAATCTCAAATTGAAAAACTTTAATAGCTTTTGAAAAAATTATATGACTTTTGACCACTCTGAGCTGTCAAAAAAACCCGCAAAAATCATTTTTACATGACTAAGAGTAAAATCCCAACCTTCTGCCATATGCTGTATAGAACATGAAAGAATTCCAGTGACTTATATTTGTTATTGAAATAAATTGATCTGCGACTTTCTACCTCATAGCCTGATATAGGAGGTGTATTAAATTATTCGGAAAGCATTTTTGAGTGTTAAGTTCCTATTTATTATGAAACAACTCCCTGGGGCATGTTCTTTTGTGCTGCCTTGTCATGGGGTGCAGGCCTGACACTGGACACGTTTACCGAGTCAGGTACACACAGCCATAATGACACGTGGAACAGCCTTCACCTTGGAGTTCAGGACAACTTGCCCTTAACAATTAATCTATATAGGCAACTAAAGGAGCTTTCTGCTTAATGTGTATGTTAGTTTATGACCAAGAAATTGCAGAAGTCCCCAACTAAGAAAACTTTTTTTATAGGAGTATTAATATGAATTTACTTAGAGTAGGATTAAACCCCAGATTTACAAAGAAGTTGAGACTGCGTTTATCCCTATAAATAATATGACAAATTTTCCTGAATTTGTATATGTAACTGAAGTGAATTCAGTAGAGTTATGCTTGTGTAACAAAGTTGGATTTGGTTTATTATTCCACATTTGAAACTCTGTAGTGCAAATTGCAAAATTAAAAATATCCAGTAGGTGTCATCTTCCTACATATTGTATGCATGATAATCAAGTTTAGATTTTTTTTTTAATTTAACCTAATGAAAAGTAGGAGTCTTAAACACTAACAAGTTTTCTGAAGAACATGCATAAAAAATGTATGAACTTGATCTGATACGCTTTACTAACACTAGGATTTCTGGAATGTTTGCAACCTGGAACTGTTTATGCACAAAATAATTTGCAGATATCCATGACTGTACTTACATGCCTAAATAACATCTGTAAAATATGCCTGTAAACGGACGTATTTAAACCTGAAAATCCATTTAATGGATTCCATTTAATCCGCATGTCATTAAAGCAATATAAATATATACTACAGCATCGCCCCTGATCCTGAAGCCTGTATTGCAAAAATAGATTTAAGATCCTCTTTACTGATGAGGATATTAAATGAAGCTGGAGGGGCCTCGGGAGGGCAGGGAATTCCACTTCCATAAATGGTGTTTTAAGTTGTCRATTTCTTGAAATTATACCTCATATAAATAAATATTTTCATGTGGATTATTGAGAATTATCAAGTACCCAGATCTGCTTGATTTACATAGCTTTTCATTTCAAATCAAATACTTTTATTTATATTCAGCAGCTTCATACTTAGTTGAGGAGTAAAATTATTCAGGCAGGTCTGAATCAGCATGATTCAGCCATCTTCAAATCTAAAATAAACACTTTTCACATTTTAAACCCTAACCTCTATTATTTGGCGTGGGGATACTTACTAGGTCAGAGTTACGCCTTTCGGCATGTGATTAAAACACGCACTTTGTCCACGTCCATGGATTTGGTAATACAATCCTTTAGCAATCTGGCAACGTTTCTGGCTTTGTTAGTGTGGGGCATTGCTTAGGAAAGTTCCTGTGCAATACTGTTGCTGCCTGATCCAGAATCCTTTGAAAATAATAGAAAGACTTGCAAGGGCTTAAGCCATGAACTAGTCGGGCACATGCCAGGGCCGAGCTGTGGCAGGTGAAGCTGCAGGCAGACAGCGGCGGGAAACGGCAGCCGGGCAGACGCCAGCGGGCGCGGCAGCCGGCTCCGGTCGGGGCCCGAGACCTGCTCTGGATTCGCGCCAGCGATGGGGTGGGACGTGCCCCTGTTCCCGACGGACGAAGGTGGATTACACACTCGCCTTCGATGTATTTTTTCCATCTTTTTTTTTTTTTTCAAATGAAGCCAGCTTGAGGTTTCCAGAAGTTAGTCCCTGTATCTGTGGCTTCTGTGAGGATGCACGAGGAAGGAAACGATTTCAAAGGAAAATGCCTTTTTTCCATACGATCCTGATCTATGGTTACGCATCGAGTAAGACAGGGCTTTTGCATCACACACGAAAGAACAGGAAATTCTGCATAACCCTCCCCTAATTAAAAGCTCATTACTTCTTCAAGGTGAACTACCCGCTGAACAGCCCGGAGAGGATTACCGGAGCGCTCCCGACGCCCGCACGCAGCGAGGCGGTGGGGTGCAGGCGCGGGAAGCGCTGCCGGCAGCGCCGGGCACGGGGGCCGGGGGGCAGGCGGCCGGCTCCGCCCGGGAGAACAGGAGCCGGCTGGCGAGGGGAGCCTCGTCCCGCCGACCGCGCCGGGCCGGGCCGGACCCACGGCAGCGGGCGGGCGSAGGCTGCGCACAGACACGGTTATTATTCCTGGAGAAGGATTCTTTGTGACGACTCTTTGTGTGTTCTTAGGAACATGAGGGATGAACCCACGTTTATCTTTATGTAGTAGCAGGTGGCGCTTTTTTTTTGCTACCGTGGACATGGAAGAGGGGCAAGGTGAAGCTTCCCGGCAGCGGGGCACGGCAGGGCCAGCCCCCGTGCTGGCTCGGAAATGCCACCCAGGCGGATTTCTGCTCCCCCAGCCCCCTCCTGCGCGCCGCGCACCTTCCTCCCGGGCAGGGCTCCACCGCCTGCCCTCGGGGAAACCGGCCCCGCCGCCGCGCTCCCCTCAGCGCCGAGCGGGGCGGGATGTCCCTCGGACGCCGCCGATGCCCGGCTCGCCCACAGGGCGGGCCCACAGGCGCCCGCCGCGCCTCCTCGGGGCAGCGCCGCCCGCCCAGGGCGCGGGCCATGGCGCTCACCGAGGCGC
>JAYKAV010000855.1:1315266-1475489 GCA_035582835.1 Phoebastria nigripes | reverse complement strand
CGTCCCCGAGCCGGGGGTACGGGCCGACTCCCTCCGCCTCCTCCCTGGGCTGGCATTCTCCCGCTTCCCCGTGGCGGTGTGACCCTGGGGAGGCGCGGGGAGGCGCAGGGACCCGCCGGAGCCGAGCCTCGGGCCCGCGCCGGGCGTGGCGGTGGCCGCGGCGCGGCCGGGCGGGCGCTGCTCGCCATGTGCGCGGGGACTGGGGGCTGTCAGCCCCCTCCTCGGCGGAAGACGTGTGGCAATATCGTGGCGATACATATTTTAATTTGTAAAAAGCACTTTGGGTAGTGTGATGTCTTCCTGAAATACGCTGTTAAATCCTTATTTCAGGGACAGCAGTTCAGAAATGCCGGGAATTTGGTTCCCAAATGAAAGAAAAGTCTCTTCAAACTTGCCGATGTTGTTTTTAAGCCTTTTTCTTCCCTGGGATGAAGGTTGAAAATCACTGGTATAACTAGGTGATACTGTTTTCAGTGTTACTTGTAATCGTGGGTGCTTACGTAGTCTCAGCTAGGTTGGAGCCCCGTTCTGCGGACTGCTGTATGGGGGATGCTGCGTCGTGTGTCGCATCTTGGAGCTGGGAATCCTGAGGCAGGAAGGAGAGGAGAATCCAAAATACGGCAAGAGTTTTTTGCAGGCCTGCGACGTGTTGATTTTGTGTTTTGTTTGATGTTTATAATAGAAAAAAATAGGAAGGAAATAGGTGGTATGGCTGTTGGGGTAGGAAGCTGACAAGAATGGTTAAATATCACTCCYAAGTGTGTGATACTGGGATTAACAGATTAAGGCGCTTTTCAGGATTGCATTTATATGATTGCTTTTCTGGAAGGGTTTGGGGGAAGAAGTGGGTAATCCCTCCCCTGCCTCCTGCAAAAGAGCTTTGGGAACAGTTTATGCCACGAGACGTATCTTGTACTTTGAGACAAGTGGTCTCTGGTTCTTGGCTTTCCAAAATTAAAGAAAAATTAAAATGTAACCACTTAAAGATGATGTCAAAGAAAGACCTTCTATGTGGTTCAGACAACAGAGTGCTTTTGCATCTATTTTTTCCTCATCTGAATTGAAGGATTATGGCGTTGGGTTTTTGCTGTTGTTAGGATAAACTGAAACATTTACTTTGGATCATTCTGTATTTAAATAGTGGGGAAGTTGCCCTTTTAGTTACCATTTGCAGGCTTTGGAAGACTGATCCAAATTTTTCCTGTAGCACAGTACTGTTTAGCATAGGATAAATGAACAACTTGTACTCTAGATACAAAGATTGTAGCTCTGGAGAGATCTGATAGCTTTCAGGGGCAATGTTCAACAGTTCTGAACTATTCTGCAAACACAGCTCTTCAAGAATGCGAATAGAGATCTGGATGATTTCTAAAAAGTTTTACTGCAGGATTCCTCGGTCTGATTCTTCCATCACTTACTTTCTACACAAGTACATAGAGTTACAAACAGCGCAGAACCAAGTTCTGCAACTGGAGTGCAATTTTTCTTTAAAAAAAAATTTTGAAAAAAATTTTTAAAATTTCTTTTCAATGTTTCTTTAATCTTTTTTATTAACCTTGCTTTGTCTCCAACACAATGTGTACCGTTCATACCTTTGCATGGTTTTTTTTTTTTTTTTTAAGTGTCTCAGTTCCAGCAGAACCACCACCCCCGGGAGTGTGAAACTCTTACTTCAGAGAGCAGTCCCTCCTCAGCAAGGACACTGATTTTTGAGAGGGTTACTATAAATACTGTACTCTGTAGAAAGATGTGGAAGCAAGTAGAATGGCTGGGGCTAGGGAAAAAACCAATTTGGCAGTTCCACATGATTAAAATACTCACGTGTAAAGGTAATCGAACTCTGCAACTGACTGAAAGTGGAATCCTAGGTAGTGTGCCGATACAAAGATACTGACAAATTGCAGGAGTTAAAGGAAAAAATGAGAGGGAGGGATGCATTGTAACAGAAGAAATGATTTTAGAAGTAAATGCATGTGGTTTGATTAAATGCTGTGTTTGGAGACAGTTGGTGATGGGGTGGCATAGATAGGAACAGTAAAGATGAGCAGCAGTATATACATGAGACAAATATTCTCAAAGGAGGATCTGCAGCATTTCCTATCAGAGGGAAAATGGGAAAAGATTTACTGTTCGGTGAACACTTTGCAGGGCAGGGGTAAGTCTGGTCATGGTGGGATGGACTGAATGACGTATATGGAGATGGGGGGAGAGGAGTGCTCGGCTCCCCTTCCGAGATGTGAGTTACCTCCTGTGGTCTTTTGAGGTTCCTTTTGGGGGGTCTTGACTTGTCCACACAAGTGCTGACAGAAATGCTTTACCTTTTGTTAGTCCCTGTCTAGCTTTTCTATTGACTTGTAGTACTGTTTTTAGGGATGTGTCTTGCATGTGAAACATCAGTGTTTTAAGATGACCTGTAGTATCTAAATACAGGCCTGCAACTGCAAGGAAGAAAAATAGGTTTTGTTAACAGGTGTGTTTCCAAGCAGCCTGCTTAGTGCAAAATGCATCTCATTTGGCTCAAAAGATGAGAATTATGTAAATAATGAGCTTGTTATAGGCATTTAAGCCTTTTCTGTGACTTCTGAGAAAAGACAAAGGGTACAAACTTGTCAGCAGTGTTAGCTTTCCCAAAGGTGTTTATGGTGGTATGCATGGAAAGGGAATGAAATTGTCAAGCTTATTTTAAAGAAGTGCTGTATGTAACGAATATTCAGCTTTTCGTGGAAGAACTGAGCTGTGATACAAGGCACTTCCTGAAAACTGATTGAGGCTTTTCCTCAGTCAACTTCACAAGGTTACTAGGTTAATGATTAGTTAAGGAGAATGTTTTTATATCAGCCAATGCTGCTGGCAAGGAATACTGTTAAGGTGCGTTAATAACTTTTTTGTAGTCTGCCTTTTGCTATTGATTCATGTTGACCCTCTCCCTTCTTATTCAGTCCTCCAGGGTGGGGTGGGTTGGTTTGTTTTTTTTTTTTTTTGATACAAGCAGCTGGCAACACTACTGGTGTAATCAGATGCTGGTTCTTAGCAAAGTTTTTTATTCCCATGATCAAGATACCATGGCTTAAAATATTTTTTTTTTAAACACTTGATTATGGAGGATTTGGAACAATCTAAAATACAGTTGTCAGAAAAGACTGATGCTGTCCTCCAGTAGAAAGAGGATTACTTGTGATTTCATTAGCTTTAGTACAGAGATTGAAAGCAACTTACAATCAAATACAAGATGTAGAGATCAAAATCTCTCCGAAGTGGTTTGGATGAGAAAGCAGGTGCACAGACTAGAAGCTGATTGAGAAGCCCAAAACAAAGGCGGTGTGTTTCCCTGAAGAAAAAAATGTTTAAGGAAGTGAAACTAGTGATAAGTGCCATTTAATTTAACATCTGTTAGAGAAGAGCCCTTACCTATGTAGTACATAGTGATGAAATTCATAAGCTATACTACAGGAGTTTACTGCAAGGTCATAAATGTAATGTACCAAGGTACTATAGATGCTATGACAGGATTTCTCATGGGAAGGTGCAGACTTTCCAGTCATGGTCAAGATGTGTTCATGGTCAGTATGAGGGAAAGGTTAGCAAACAGGAATTTCAAGATCTAAATCTGACTCGAGCAAGTAAGACGCAAGTTTGCACTGGCATTGGCAAAGAGGCAAGTGGTGCAGTTTTGGATTCTGTGTACAAAAGCTTTATATTGCGGAAGGTCTTCTCCATGAAAACTTTTGTTTCAGGATGCCTTATCAGAAATGAAAGCAAACTGAAGGGAATTGGAAGAAGAGTGCCTTCCCCCCAGTAAACTACAGCAAATTCTCAGTATTTTCCCAGTAAAGGGTTTAGCTAAACTGTTTTGGTGACTGTTATCATTAGTATTCCAGCTTGGACACCTTAGTTGAGTGCTTTGCTCAAGTGAATTAGGGGACTTAATAAGGAATAAATGAGTAAAATTTACTAACTTTGCCTATAAAGGTGATGCTGTATCTGGTAATTCTTTTCTGCTTTTAGAACTTGTCTACCCTTAGATTTTCAAGACTAAGGCTGAAAGGCTGGGAATTGTCACTGCTCTAGACTGAAACTGCAGATGAACTTAACAGCAATTGTGACAGTGCTTGTGTTGGCTTTGCATCGCAGCTGCACTGCACAGATGTATTAAATGCAGAGATTAAGTCTACCTCTTGTCTGCTCTCTGAAGAGGGCACTATTGGTAATGTAAAGTTACAAGTCACCAATTGGGAAGTGATACATTAAATAAATGTAGCTCCAAAGCTAATAGGTTAAAATCTGTTGCTGAATTTCTGCTGAGAACTAAAATGATTTCAATCTGTTTCTAGGTGTCTTTGTATCCAGTGTTGTTCTGGTCTTACAACAGCGAGCACTTTTCAAGTTTTACATGATCGCCTCGGCATTTCTGCTGGCTGCGACTTCAGTGTTGGTGAATTACTATGCTTCTTTGCACATAAACTTCTACAGTGCCTACTACACAGCCGCGTTCGGAATTCAGATCTTCCCTCATAAAGGACCTTCGCTATGGATGGCACTTTCCATCCTTCAGCTTACCTTTGGAATTGGATATGTTACATTGCTAAACGTGCAGTCCATATACTCTCAACTCATCATCCTGGATATACTGATTCCTGTAATTGGCTTGGTTGTTGAATTACCTTTAAATGTCCGGCAGATACTAGTTTTTATTTCAGGCCTAGTTCTGACACTAAATACCACAGCCATTTTAGTTATGAAAATTAAGTGGTTCTATTATTCAGTGCGATATGTTTATCTGCTGGTGAGGCACATGTATCGCATTTATGGATTACAGCTATTGATGGAAGATACATGGAAAAGGATTCGGTTTCCAGCTGTACTGCGTGTCTTCTGGCTAACGAGACTTACAGCACAAGCTGTGGTATTAACATATGTTGTAAAGATGGCTGAAACTAATACAGAAGAAAAATTCTTCTTGATATCGTGGGATAACTGTTGGGAACTGATTTGCAGTCTGATCATAAGTGGGTGTGACTCGACTCTAACTGTGTTAGGCATGAGTGCCGTCATTTCCTCAATAGCGCATTATTTGGGACTTGGCATCTTGGCCTTCATCGGATCAACTGATGAGGATGACAAAAGGCTTGGTTTTGTAGCACCCGTCTTGTTTTTCATTCTGGCTCTGCAGACTGGTCTAAGTGGACTGAAACCAGAAGAACGATTAGTTCGCCTGAGTCGAAACATGTGCCTTTTGTTAACCGCAGTCCTGCATTTTATCCATGGAATGACAGACCCTGTGCTGATGTCTCTCAGTGCCTCCCATGTGTCATCGTTTCGCAGACACTTCCCTGTACTGTTTGTTTCCGCTTGCCTTTTCATCCTTCCAGTTCTGCTCAGTTACATCCTCTGGCACCACTATGCACTAAATACGTGGCTTTTTGCAGTTACAGCGTTCTGTGTAGAGCTTTGCCTAAAAGTAATAGTTTCTATCACTGTTTATGTATTGTTTATGATTGATGGCTACTATAATGTGCTATGGGAAAAACTTGATGATTATGTCTATTATGTTCGTTCAACTGGCAATATTATTGAGTTTATATTTGGAGTGATCATGTTTGGAAACGGAGCTTACACAATGGTTTTTGAATCGGGAAGCAAGATTCGTGCTTGCATGATGTGTCTACACGCATACTTCAACATCTACTTGCAAGCAAAGAATGGCTGGAAGACTTTTATAAACCGCCGGACTGCTGTTAAGAAAATAAACTCCCTTCCAGAGGTAAAAGGAAGTCGGTTACATGAAATAGATGATGTATGTGCAATCTGCTACCACGAGTTCACCACCTCTGCTCGCATTACTCCATGCAACCATTACTTTCATGCACTTTGTCTTCGGAAGTGGCTATACATTCAGGACACTTGCCCGATGTGCCATCAGAAAGTGTATATTGAGGACAAGGAAAACGCCAGTATCTCTAACAACAACGGGTTTGTGGCACCAAATGAAAATCCTGTCCAAGTTGGAGAAGAAGCTGCTGATGCTGAAAATGAATTAAATGAAGATAATGACAGTTCCGATAGTGATGAGGAAGATGATGACTGTGTGGCACAGCGCTTGAATGAGACTCTTAATGTTGACTCTAACTCCCTTGGTGATTAAGATGTCCTTTACTAAGCCGTGAGGTATTTGTTTAAGATTGACTTCAACAAAAAAAAAGTATCACTTTGTAGTTATTGTACTTAAGCACAACAGCAGTATCTCAATGTTGAGTCTGTGAATGGTGGTTGTTTACTGTGGTGTGTGCTACTGTAAATATACCTCTAATTTTTGCTGGTCTCTTTCATGACCACCTTAAAATTATGTACATTATTGTACATGGAATAAAATGTTTTCACATGTTTTTAAGATGGTTGGAAAAACACTCTTTAATTGATGTAGTGATAATGCTGTGCCAAAGACTGTATACCAGTAATCCCTGATCAATGAGGCCTGTATGCAAATGAAAAATACTGGTGAAAACAGACTGTTCAGCGGGTCAAAACAGAAAAGAAAAGCCTGAACCAAAGCAGCTTTACTTACAAATTCAGTATTAGCTGAGCTTTAGCGCTAAAAACTAGTGAGTTGTGTTTTAAAAAAACAAAACAAACAAAAAACAAAACAAAAAAACTTAGGTTGGTAGACTTAATGTTCTAGCATTTGCGTATGTKGAACAAAAGATGAAACTGCTAAGCTTTCTGGTGAAGTAGTAAAGCATGCCATTGATGTGTTAAACACTTCTGAATTACCAGTAATAGCTTGAAGTGCTCTATATGTGAACTCAGCAGCCTGGTATTCACTTTGTAACACATACAGGTATTAACAAGAGTTGCTAGCTTGGGCTGTCCTTGAAATTGATCCTGAATCTTGATGAAAGGGAAAACAGGGCTGAGAAACTGCACAAATGCAGACCACCTTTTCAAAAGCAGCTTTAATCTTGTACCATAAAAAAAAAGCACTACATATTGGCTTCCATTGATAAGGACTTGCAGATATGATATTTTTTAAGTTTTTGCAATATATTTACTAAAGTTATGTTGAATAAATGTAAGAAAAACAACTTTATATATTTGGAAAGAARACTTTAATAGTGTTGTTATATAGAGTATTGGCCAACTCAAGTGGATCATCTTCTCTTACTGCCGCCATTATTTCCAGTATTTGACTAAAAAAGAAAGATTGATATTAGAAGACTCTGAAACTCAGTACTGAATATACTTCAGACTGCTGCATGTGTATGTACAAGTCACTAAGATTAACCTGGAATAAAAACCTATGCTGAGAGCAGCAAGGCAAGGTGCTCAGATATGCAAATAGCTTCACTTTTAAGTCAGTAACTGCCATTCCCTTTGCACTGAACACTGGCTGCTCACTGGTACAGATTCATCTTCGGTCTTTTGACTCTTGTTTGGAGGTAATTAAACAGCTTTCTGTTTCAAAGAAAGTGTCATTTTGTGGGTGTCTTTATCAATGGTCTTCATTTTTCAGACTGAAGTTCATTAGCCTTTCAAGGCTAAAGCTGCACTATAAATAAACTGGTCTATGGCAAAGCTTAAATTCCAGATACAGCCTTATCTGAGAGTATAGCTGCCAAAGTAACTTATTCCTACTTCCCCATTCTCTAGATTAATTGTGATTAACAACGCATGCAGATATTTGCAGTAAATGTTAAATGAGCAATTTTAAAAGGCCCATAGCCTTGATACAAGCCAGRAAAAGGAGGCAAAAGAAATGTGATGAATAATATTTACAGAAAACCAAGCCACAATCTTTTCCTCTGAACTTATTTTCTTGATTTCGTATCAATCATTCTGAAAAAAAATGAATATTCAGTACAGTTCCTAAGACACTTCATACTTTCATTTTTTCTAGTAGTAGAAAAAAAAACCACCTCAAGCTTGGTGGTAGGGTTTGGTGGTTTTGGTTTTTAGATCTTGCCTCTTAACTTATGCAATAGCTAAACTTCTTTTTGAAGAAGACAAAGTAGAAAAAGTTGCTCTTAACGATTACTGGAATGCAAATATTTTCCTAGATGCAGAATTAGCCCACTTCATGACCACTCCTGTGCTTTGCAGCCAAACAGCTTCTTGATTTAAGGAGATGTTCAAGATGAGATGGGGTGAGATCAGGCCTACAGAGAAATAAGTAACAAATACCAAAGAATTTTACCCTTAAAGAGTCTTCCTAGGGCTTACATAGCTATCCCCACTTGGATGCAGTAGGATGCTACATGTTACTGTAATAATTGTTTATGAAATCGCTTAAGGGGGAAAAAAAAAAAAAACCTCTTGTGGCTAAAATTTCAAAAAAAATAGCTTCCAAGGGGAGTAGTGCTGTTCTAAAAATATATATAAAGTGGAAATAATCACCATCAAAATTGAAAGGTGTCCAGCACCACCAACAGAAGACAAGTGGAAAATTCCTCCTGCCAACTGAGCTATATTAAACAGTATATATACCCTGAACATTAAATATACTTTGTGGCCTGAGGCTAACTTCCCCCTCACACCAGATCTTGCTGCTTGAGAAGTCACAAAATATCAATTCTCAGTTACCATACTTCATTTTTCATAAGGTTTAAGAGGTTCTTAGGTTACTAATCTACAATTAGTACAGGTTATAATTAATGTTAAAGGGACAGTAATTTTGAAATAAGGTTGAACTAAACAAGATTTTGTTTTATAAAAGAAAACAAAAGCCAAAGTATAGCATTTGTGTACCTCTCTAGGATAAGAGTCCCTGCATTTCCAGTTCTGGGGTTTCTGAAACACTTTTTCTGTAAGCTACAACTAAGGCAGCAAAGACATGAGGGTGATGTCAACAACACACAGGCTTGCCGAAATAGCCTTATTCAGCAACAGCAGAGGTCCTCTGCTTGTGATCAGAGAACTGCTTTCACTTGTTCTCTTCCCCTACTCCAAAATCATGGACTGACCCTAGAAAGTCTTAAAATACTGAAAAATGCGCTTTGTCTTTAAAACACAAATAAAATCAATTTCAGAGAGTATTACAAATTGACATAACTGCATAAAATATATCTGAACCCTAGGAGATGTCACCAGGTAAGCTTAAACTATGCTTTTAGCATGATCAGTGATCTTTAAGAGTTTCTTCAGGTCTCCCAAAAAGGCAGAATTCCCTTCAGTTCTCAAACTCTTGTTTAGACACCTTGCTGAATACCTAAATTCTTTAGTACTACCCTGAGCAGTATTTCAAAAGCTAGTTCCAAACAGGTCATTTGCACAGCTTTTCACAGAAATACATACAGACTTCACAGCAAAAAAAAATCCCACTTCTGATCGAGTAAATGGGCTTTGCACCTGGATAGGTACAGCTGTGGGCTTTATTTGCCGAAAATTAATTCACGTACTACAGCACAAGAAGAAACCTTCCCGAATTCCTTTTTCTTTTCAGGGAGTTGATAATGAGATGACTGAGAAGATTGGCATAACTCACTGACCAGAATTCAGTAACAGTTGTGAAAATTAAGGCATTTAATCTATCAGTGCTATTTAATGGAGATAACTAAACATTTTCACTGAAACAATGATACATTTCCCTGCTTTTCAAACCTCTGCAAGGAAGCGCGTGAAAAGGTGGCAGAAAACGGTTTCTGTATTTTCTAACTCTGTCCATAAGCCCCTGGAGTTTTCTTTACTATTCTCTATGTTGACTGCTGTTCTTCGTATCTAAACTTCATAGGATCACAGTGTTCTATGAAACTTATTTTTTTTTAGGCACAGTAGCAGAATGAAGAAATGACCCTAACCAAACTCATGTTACGGCAGTTCACGTCGCAGGCGCTGTGATATGAACACAGGCACAGGCCCTACTCGGTGTCTTAGTGCTGCCTGCTCTGCAGAGGGCTGCACAGCTCCAGTGCTGCATCAGTTTTAACAACTGGAACAACTGAGTGAAATTTATTCAAGTCAGGTTACTTTACGGGGTTTAACCTCTTCTCCAATGTATCATGTGAAAAGATAAAAACAGTACTGGTTTCACTTTCAGGGAGCTTTTTACGTCCAGAGTTGCTGAAATGGGAAAATTAAGACTTTCTGAATTTTTCCACAGCCTATAAAGCAATACCTTGCACAAGTTTCAATAAATTTAGAATTCATTTCTATATACTACATTTCCAGTGAACTGATTTTTTTCTTTTTTTTCCTGTGAGATTTGAAAGATTTAAAATAATACTACAGTAGTACACTTACATTATATGGCAGGGTTCATTTCTGTCCTTCAAGCAGTGCCCTATTTCCCATTTCTTTTTTGTAGGAAATACAGTTTTAATGTATTTTGATCCAGCATGAGTATTTTTCACTCCACACCAAGGTGCATCTAGTTCCATTTGAAAAAAAAAAAAAAAAAAGAATTAAGAGTATGCAATCATTTGAGAATAGCATGAGATAGTTCATAGAATCATAGAATCATTAAGGTTGGAAAAGACCTCTAAGATCATCRAGTCCAACCRTCAACCCAACACCACCATGCCCACTAAACCATGTCCCTAAGCGCCTCATCTACACGTCTTTTAAATACTTCCAGGGATGGTGACTCCACCACTTCCCTGGGAAGCCTCTTCCAATGTTTAACTACTCTTTCAGTAAAGAAATTTTTCCTAATGTCCAATCTAAACCTCCCCTAGTTTAATCAACTACTTCCACAGACAAAAGTTCTTGCACTCTCTTTTCTAGTGCCTTCCAATTCAAAATGGAATTTAAGAGATTTGGGCACAGTCTTTGGATTTTTATACTGTTACCTTCAAGATTTTACACTTTAAAAAATCAGCAATAATAGTACATAACACTTATTTCCTCCAACATGATAAAGATAGCTAGATACACTGCATGTATTCCACAGAAACTTCCTATATACTTTAACAGGTCTGTACTTTATGTGCAAATAAATTTAAGGATCTAGGCAGTCTGTGGTTTTCCTTTCTCAGATTCAGAAATTAAAATAAATACGGTATTTATAACTGCCAGTTACTGATAATTGAAATGAACACACACACACAGAAAAAAAAAGGCATCCTTAGTCAGTCAATTAAAATCACTGTTCATTAGGCCAAGAGGGGGATTCAAGCATTCTTCCACCTTATTCCATTTAAAGAGCTGTTGTTCCAAATGCCGTTACTGCTACCAGTGGCAAGATCATTGCCCTGTGTTTGGCACATCTCCAGCAAGCTAKATTTTAAAAGATATTCAAGCAGGATTCTGGTACCTAGGTACATATAAAAATCTAAGCTTGTCAATTTGTCCTTTTCATGATCCCCTGCAATGTCAGGAACTGACACGACAGCTTATTCCTTCCAGCAGAAGGCTTAAAAAGGAGTATTTCTGGAGCATGTAAACTGCTTTCCAAAGTGGAGAAACAGCCAGTCCTTCTTCTACTCCAAACTCCTTAGGTCTTGATTCTGCCTTACCATTGCTATACAAGCATATCTCGTTGCCTCACAGTGTTTAAGTCACAAACTGACCAAGATATAAAATCTTACCAGTCTCTATCATTAATCGTTCACTAGGAATTGATTTCAGTGTTTCCAAGTTGGCTTCTGTTTTCAACGAACTAGAAAATCAGAGTTTGGTTAAAAAAAAATAAAAAGTGTATAAAAGTAATTACTTTGCCTGTTGAAATGTTTTGCAGCAAAGGCAGCTTCCTAAATAATTTTGTTAATGAATAAAGTTTGCTTCATTTTTAAAAGTGCTGCCTGTAAATTCAAACTTTGCAGAAAACGGCAAATTTGGAGACTTACTCAGTGAAGCCGTCTCACCCTCATAAGCGTGCAGAACCCCTGCCTGCACCGCCCGTACATGCCTGGCCTCTGCAACCCATGCAACTGACAAAGTGGTGCTGGCTGGCTTTTGGCCAAATGACTGCTGAGAATTCAGACTGTGCAACCAGTAGATAAGGCTGCTCAGGTTACATCTGCATCCTGGATTGGACATGGCAGCTTAAAATTGCACTATTTTTTAAACACTTCTCAGAAGGACCACCTCCACGTTCAACAACCTTAATTTATTTACAAACAAGGATTGTCCTGAGGGTAGTAGAATGGACCTAAGACTAGATTAACTCGCTGAGCTGTGAGTTAAGAACTTTTTATGGCTAATAGACTAATGAGTGCAATTCTAAATCTGTCATATGATTAAGAGTCTAGTGAGCTTCGAAAACTTGACCTCATTGTTTAAAAGAAAGCAATGAGTTCACTACAGCTGACATTTTAAAAGTTTTATTCCTTGTAAAGAACTTACCAGCCATTTATTCCAATATAAAGATCCAAATCTAATATAGCTGCTGCTTCTTCCTTTGTGCCATCAAAAGAATGTACCTAGAACATATATAAATATAGATGCACACATATATACAAATATATGTACTTCATTTAAAACTCCAATCATTTAAAAGTACTTAGTAGTTTTTACTTGCATCATAAATACCTTTGATAATATGCATTACACATCAATACAAACATAAAGATGGGATATGGCTCAGTTCATTCTGAATTTGGGCAAAATTCAGGCTGAAGTCACTTGAATACTGCAATAGAAGTGGTTACCATGTTTTATGAGTGATAAATATGTGTATAAAAGGCCTATCCAGTGATACTACTTTTGGCCCAGGAACTTCCTGTAGCTGATAGCTGGGAGACCACACACAGGAAGTAATCCTGTGCATGCTGAATTTTTACATTCTTTCCTCAGTATTCCCTACAGGGCACTGTCCGGGACATAGTAAGAGCAGTGTTACGTTCTCCACAGATTTTAGTCCATGGGAACTAGAGAGACAGTCCATTTGGTCATCGCAGGGGCTAAAGAGGCAAGTGGTAGGCCACAAGGAGCAAACAGCTTAATGCATCTGGGAACCACAGCTTCTCAGCCCGAGTGGAGTAAAGAGACTGTCTGCTTCCCCATGCTGCAAGGGGGACAGTCAGTTGCAGAGGGTGCCTGCTCGTCATTTCTCTACTAGTTACCAGTTTTGCAGAAAAGAGAAAGGAAGGAAGGAGAGACTGTGCAGTATTACGTAAGAGCACAACATGCAAAATACTGAGCTAGGGGAAGGTTTTTGCAGTAACAATGGGGAAACCTGGGGACTGAGATATTATTGTAGGAGGTGTGGTCTGATGTTAGTAGGATAGAATAATCCAAGCATTTGTTACTTTTGGAAAACTCTGCCATAATGTAAACCTGAAAGAGTATTGCTGGACTTTCTTAATCATTTCATCCAAAGTTCTTCCTGTTATGCTTTTGAATTAAAATACATGATCTGAATATCTGAAGACATAAAGCAATCAAAAGTTACATCTGGATCTAATTTGAAACGATGTCTAACGTCAGAAGCAAATGTTTGAGGTTACGGCTTCCACTGGGAACATGCATCTAAATTATCTGTGGTCTGAATGCACTGCAGTTACAGACACTGAAGAATTGGGAAAAGGCCAATGTCAATTATAAGGTGCTTAAACTGTCCTTCTGACAGGCCAAGAAAAGCTGCTCATGTCAGCTGCAGGGCTTTTTCTCAGCCTATCTTCTTACCTCACAAAAAACCTGTTGAATAAGCAATGAAAATAAAAATACTAGAAGGGACTGGAAAACACTTATTAATTAAACATAACTTAAATCATGTAACAGGAAGCCTACCCAGATTCCATGACAAACAACAAGTTGCATATTAAGCAACAATATTCACACACATGCATGTAAAAATGCTACACTGAAGTCCATACTTACCACCCCTCCTACAAATCTATCTCGGTTTCTTCTCATTATGTCTATGAAATGAAATAAATAAAAAAGTAAGACAGCTTTATAACAGACAAAGGTGAAAGATTCAGGTTTCCAGATTTTTCATATTCAGAATTTGCTCCGAGTATGAAATTCTCAAACAAAACCCACCTAAAAATTCAGCGTGTGAGCTTCTACAGTGGAGAAACATAGGCAGTTGTGTCTGTTCTGACAGGTCAAATTGTTTTTCAAAATATCTGTAAAATAAAAATGATTTTTAAACAAACTCAGTGTAAGAGCAAATAAAGACAGTAGAAGAGTTTTTTCCAGTGCTTGTACGTTTTAGTCCTCCAGAACTAAAGACAGAATTAATGGATTTGCCATGCAAAAGCTCTTATTTGTGCAAGGATTTAAAAGGAACTCTTTCCCATGGTATATTCATATAGTAGTGATCTATGCTGGAAAACAGGTAAGAAGTGGCCAAGAGCATCAATACTGAAGAATGCACGCATATATATATATATGCTAAGCATGTACTCTTGTGTAGCGTGGGTGTTGGGAGTTAGTTTTTATTTATTTTTAATGAAAGAGAAACTGACTGTTCTCTCTACACAGTTTTGAAATGTCAGGAAGGGAGAGTGTGGATCACATGGAGACCACTATTTCAAGAAGCACTTGTAAATGCGGTGAGGGCGAGCGAGGGAGCGCTATGCAGACTGCTACAGCCTCAAATGGCCAAAACTGCATCAAAGCTGGCTGGCCTGTAAAGTAACAACCCAGACTTTTTGTTCACTCTTCCATGAAGGTCAGTCTTTCCTCTCTTGGGGTGGAACAAGTACCAATATTAGGCATCTTACTTCTGCCCCATTCTGCCTATTGTCTTCACTCTTTCAAAGTCTTCCCCTGTTTTCCCTCCTCTCCTTTGTGTGCCTCACTCCTTTTTATCCCTCTCCTACCTTCTACTCCTAGTATCCCCTTTGAAGGAGCGGTAACAGCGAGGCAGCCATCCTATGAAGAGACATCAAAATGTGGGCAAAGGGAAGGTAACTAGGTAGCCAGTTTCCCCAGTGCAGTTTCCAAAGGAAACTAATTACCACTGAACTAACCCATCACTTGTCATTTGCAGGTAGTTCTGATCCCAGTGCATTATCATTTACCATTTCTGTYTACCACACTATACCCAGGCATGCAAATTACCAATGCTCAGGAAACACAGTAGAAGAACTTATGCATGGCAGAGGGCCAACAGTGCAGAGGTGACTCACTATCCATACTTAATTTGTAAGATGACATTATTTGGACAAGGCAAGAAGGACAACACTGCCCGTCCCAACAGGCTGGGACTGTATAGGCATATTGCATTTCTTTAGGTGTCACTGTTAAAAGCAGTCCAGGGCACTGGGGCATTCCCATCATCAGATATCAGAAACATTTCAAAGGCAAACTCAAGTGTCCACATACTGCTGTGTATGATTCACATACCAATCAGGAAAAAAGTGGCAGCAAACCATTAGTTTGATTTACACTTTCCTAAAAAAGAGGCAATGCAACTGGTCATTTCGTTTTCTGCAATTTTCACTATTTTCTGTATATTACAGGTTGATATTTCTCTGATAAAAGTTACCTTCCCTGTTTATCAGTGCAGATCTTTGAGATAAAACAGGTGGAACAGAAATCGGCTGTAACGTTAAAAACTGACATGAAAATTCAGGAGAATAATTTACACCTACTTTGAATCTTCTTTGTAGTCTAGATACTGTGTTTAGTTTAGCCTGTTTGACTAAATATAAATTTAATTGCAACTCATGATTGCTCTTGCGGTTAAATAGCTACAATTGCTTGATTATTGGCGTTTGGTTTTTTTTTTTTTTTAAACAGAAGACTTGTTTCATAAGGAAATGAGGTTTTAGAGACTGAGCTGCAAATAAGCCCCCTAAGTAACCTACTGCCAATTTCAATCTAATTTTGAGAAGGGCAGTGGTCTTGAAAGTACAAAGTTTAGTGCCCCTACAAATGGAAAGGCAACTCAAGCTTCTTCCATTCCTAGCAACAATGAAGCCCAACACACATTGCTGCTTGCCCTGTCAAAGAGAAAGGGCAGGTGAATGGGGAAGTTCTGGGAGAGAAAAAAGAAGAAAAAAAAAAAAAGGAAAGAGAAACCCTGGAAAAGCATGAAGAAACCAGACATACAGTGATCAGAATGGTAACAAAATAAGTCAGTAGGAAATTAAACCTTACTAGTTCCAGTGCTGAAGGAACAACCTTTTTCTTTGGGTGAGTAGACTATCATTCAATATATGCTGGTTCTATGTTGCTTCTCAATAAGAAGTTTGAAAATATTTCTACGTGGTTGTTTGCAGGTTTAGTTTTGACCATAAAGTTCAAATACTGTGATATTTTCAGGTTTGGGATCAAGACGCTAAAGGAGCTGAAGSAAACTGGTCTTGTTGAAGTAGAATATGCCCACACAAACAATTCTGGATTCATGCACGAACAATAGTGCATGTGATTTTGTTCATCCCCTCCAATTTGGTTAAGAAAACTCCTGTTTCTGTGTTGCTAAGCCCCACAAACCCCGCCCAGTAGCGCAGAAGTGAAACTTCTATATACTTCTCAGTCCATTTATGTGACCTTCACCATAATATGAAGGCAGTACCTTCATCTAACTACCATTCAAATCACCATTTTCTGTTGGAAGAGTTACGAGAATGGAGAAAAATTCTGACAAAAAAAGTTCCTAGGGCTGCTTCAACAAAGGAATTTCATCTTTATTAGCTTTTCAATCCAAGAAAAAGGATAAAAAAAAAAAGTTCATTTTTTACAGGTGAAAATTATCCAGAAGAAAACACAGCATAACTAACTAGAAAATAATGATTAAACATTAAACAAAACAGAGGTCATGCTCAGATACTACATACTGGGAAACTACCATACTTCTCCTCTACAGGGTAACTCTGCAGCTGCTTGCTAGCTATTGCAGTGACTGGTACAACACCTGAACTATGGATCAGCTGAAAACYGGTGACCTGCCTCCGTGCATTCCACACTTTGCCTTTTCTTTTTTAGTTCATTTATCAAGCGTACATTGAATATTAATTCGAAGAACTCACCATCCAGTCTGCTAAAGGTCACGAAAGCCACACTGTATCCAACTCCATAGCATTCAGTTCGCAGAAATGAAAAYAACTCCAAACCCTGACCACGTTTCACAAACACGTGGAGGATGAAGAGCAGGGAAAGCTGTCCATTTGGAAAATACGGAATTTACAAACACAGTGTTTGCAGGCATCTGTCCTTGAGGCTTTCAATATTTCTTTAGGAAAGACATGTTGGAGCAGGTCCGAGGAGGGCCACAAAAATGATCAGAGGGATGGAACACCTCTCCTATAAGGAAAGGCTGAGAGATTTGGGGTTGTTCAGCCTGGAGAAGAGAAGGCTCCAGGGAGACCTTATTGTGGCCTTTCAATACTTAAAGAGGGCTTATAAGAAAGATGAGGACAGATTTTTTAGTAGGGCCTGTTGCGATAGGACAAGGGGGAATGGTTTTAAATTAAAAGAGGGTAGATTTAGACTAGATATAAGGAAGAAGTTTTTTACGCTGAGGGTGGTGAAACACTGGCACAGGTTGCCCAGAGAGGTGGTAGATGCCCCCTCCCTGGAAACATTCAAGGTCAGGTTGGATAGGGCTCTGAGCAACCCGATCTAGTTGAAGATGTCCCTGCTCACTGCAGGGGGGTTGGACTAGATGACCTTTAAAGGTCCCTTCCAACCCAACCTATTCTATGATTCTTCACTCCCTCATATTTCTTGCGTTCTGTTTTTTTCATCCATCACCTCCTTCCAACTGCAATTTCCAGCAAGGGCTCTCAATAGACCTCTTAGAAACTAGATTTATGTATTTCATATGATTTACTGAAATAGCCCAGATAAAGACTTTCTGTCATTATCAACCTTAATTAGAAAGGACTCACCTACCACTTTAAAAGTGATTTCTCTTCCACCCTGTCACTCTTTCCTCACAACCCAATTTCAATGTACTTGATTGGAAGTTTTTCACGACAAGCCTTCAGTTGCAGTCCATCAGATAAGGAAAATCAGACTGTTTTTTTTCTCCCAATAACATCAAGGCAGTAAGGATCTTAAAATATGGTACTCCACCAGTATTTTAGTTTGCCACAGAAAAGAAACAGGTTATGCTCCAAGGTGTGCTTTGCTGAACTTTGTGTACACTGAATTCTACCAGGAAAAAAAGTTCTGTCCACATTGCTGAATATTTTACTGTATGACTGTAGCATTATGAAGAAAACTCTACCTACTGCTAACATGTGGCAATTAGAAAAAACACAACTAACCACTGCCCCCCAGTGACTAATTTACTCAGAACAGTAATATGCAAGCACAGTTCATTAATCACTCATCTTATTTGAATTTATCACTTGTATCTTTCAGTCAGTTCCCTCTGTAGACAGAAGACCTCACTACAAGAATGCAAGCTGATTTTAGGGGCTGTGCTAGCTTCTTTCCATTCAATATCTATGCTGCATATATTACTTCAAAACACAGATCTCTCCAGCTCCCAAGATCACCTTTTTTATCAGCTCTCAATTACCTGCTCCCAGCTAACAACTCCCTTAAAAGCTCATTTTTTTTTCCACTGTTGACTTATCCTTTTTGACAGTTCTGTTCCCTTCCCCATGCCTTTCACTCAACCAATTCTTCTTTTGCACACTACAGTTATGTTATTCTCCCCATGAGTCTCTTGAGCAGTTCTCTTGAGGAGAACTCTTGAGTTCTTGAGTATTAGCAACAATGAACACCTGTCACACCCAGAAACCCACAAATTCTGATCAATTTTACAGAAAAAGACACACTAAGTCAACACCAGGCAGGTAGCAAAATTTAGCACATAACACTACTTTGATGTAGGCATCTTTCTTTAAAGTCCCATTTCTGCCAAAAAAACCCAGATCCAACCCTGCAAATTGCAGGTCTATACCTGACAAAATGTTACCTGGTAGAACACCAGATAGAAAACACTCCTGTAAATTGCCACAAGTCCATTTATAGTCATCAAAAGTTTCTTACTTGAGTTGGATGTCCTTTGGGCAAAATTCTAATCTATCAAAATCTACAAATAGAAAGAACAAAAAACCCACTTAGTGTTTTAGGATTTTTTAATATATGTCTAGAAAAAAAGATATTGAAGTACTAAGATAACACTTACCTAAGCCACATTCTCCAACTGCTATTACCTTTGTCTTATTTTTTTCAATCAGATTTTTTAATTCAGATAAATACTGTTCAGGGCTACTCTGCTCAAATTCTCCACAGCGGGTAGGATGACAGCCAACTGTACTGTAAAACATGTCTAAAGCAAGAGAGTATTAAAAGGTTTTAARAAAAAAAGAAAAAAAAAAAAGAAAATTTATATAAGGTATAGACAGTATCTGTATCTAGACTTTTTTTTATTGCTCATAATTTTAAAAGAAAACTCCCTTTGAACAACTTTATCTTGGTGATAATTTTATTACACTGATATTTTCTGCTTTAAAAATGTTAGACAGTATCTCTAGTGGGGGTGTGTGCGTGTGTTTCTTTTTAGTACACATTATTTAGTATACTCCAAAACTGCAACTCAAAGCTGAATTATTCTGGTGGAGCGGCCCTCAAACAAATCATACCATTGTCGAGGTTGGAAGAGACCTCTTGAGATCATCTAGAAACACATCTTGTTCAAAATGCATCAGGTTTATCCTCAGCTGTAAGATTTGCAGACAGCATGCAATTTCCCTCATGTGCCTCTGGAACAGCTGTTACAGAATTTCACAAGCAACACCTAGCCTGATTTACCTAAGTATCTAATCTAGATTACCTTAGTGCCAAAACTAATATTTCTGCTAAGTGCCTTTATGGAGAACGTAAAAGCATGGCACAGGGAGGGGGAAGACTATATAAGGCCCTGAGCAACTTGACCTAATATTAAAGTTGGTCCTGCTTTGATGGAAGTGGGGAGGTGAATTGGGTTGGACCAGATTACCTCCTCACGTTCATTCCAAGCTAAATTATTCTATAGTTCTGTTAATAGTACTTTAACATGTGTTCTAGTTCAAATACATATTTCAGTAATTAGTGGAATGATATTTGCCTTTTCACATACAGAAAGGGAAAGCTAGGAGAACCATAAAGAGAAAAATACCTCTCTTGTTCAAGCTGGTCATGATAGATYGGTAAGTAAAAAACAAACAAAACCCCACCAAAACCCATATATTCCACACCATATAAGCATTCCAGCTCATATTTCTAGAAGAGAGCCTTGTAACAAAATTTCTATTCCAGAAGTTTCCTGTAATTTCTATTTTTATCTAGAAATAGAAATTACAGGAAAGACTGGTTCCTTCCAACATCCAGGGATCTAAAGAGCAACATACAGAAACTCATACACAATGCATTCATCCCATTCTGAAACATAAATTCTCATTTTAATCCGAGATTCTGTAAACACCTCCAGGGGCAAAGTCCTTTTGAAATCTTAATTCTAAGAGTGGAGAAGGTTGTATTTTTGACTGACAACATAAGTTTGAAGTGAAAATACCATTTGTCTGTGCCAGCTGCAATGCATCTTTACTATCTTGTAGACTCCCACCTGTAATCAAAAACTTGGAAGAAGAAAAGTACTGTCAGTGAGTATGTTGTTCTTTGAACGTCAAACAGAATGTTTCAGAAAACACTCAGATATAAGTAAGAATCTAGACAGAGAACATCAGAAGACAATTACTAATGTATATATGACAAAATTTCATAAATCAGTAACAAACCTCAGGAGCTAGTAAATACACTAGGTATCAAAACCTGATTTTTTTCTTTATCAAGTATCTTCTATGCTAAGTATTTAAACCATTAAGTGAGTAAAATATTTCTATTTGCAGCAATATTAACTTCATTAGACAATGACTCAAGAAACTTTATTTGCATTCAAGAAATGATATTCAGAAACATTGTCCCTGTCTTACAGGTRGAGAAACTAAAAAATCCCAGACACCCAAACCAAGACACGCGTAAGTAGATAAACCAACAAAGGAGTCTGTATCAGAGTCGGGATTACAAATTTAAGAATTTCTGGCTCTGATCTTTTATTTTTACCTTAAGGTCAAAGRTTATCACACCAAAATTGTTGCTTACAGTGTTTTTTGAACCACCACTTGCAGGACCTTGCACCCTAGGTCCTAACAAATCATGACTACACTGCTTTTGGACAACTCTTATCCCTACACATGATATACACCAGACTCGGTCAGCACCAGGTCAGACGTTCCTGCAGTATGCTCCTTACAGATGGACACATCCCAACAGTATCACCAGAAAAATAAGTTAAACTGAAATTGGCTCAGTGTACATACAGCACAGGGCAAAATGTCACAAAAAATTACCATAAATCAGCAGCTATATGGAAAACTAGAAGTATTTTCAAATAAACAGATTAAGCTTCTAAGCAAGTAGAAACAATCTGGGATGGAATAGACTTCTGACACCATACAGGCCAGCAGCAAGACTGAAAACATAACTAAGGACACGGAACTCTGGAATTCCATTTCTGAATCCACTATGTATTGAAAAAGTTATGCAGCCAATCTGGTTTTGATGATAAAATAGTAAAATTGCCACTTACTTTCAGAGGGTGGTATAAAGATTAAATAGTACTTAAACAGCACATATAAACGCAGTAAAAGTGACCATGATTCTGTATTTGCTGCAGTGTGGTAACTTCTCCATCATCAGTGTATTCTTTTTTTGTCTCCCAGTTTATTTCCCACTCTTTTCAGATGAGAGCCTTTCAGCAAACTTCCAAGATGTCTGTTCCTCTTCTAGAGGAGGGTTTATTTCTTTATTTCTAATCCACCAGCCTTATTAGTGCAGTAGAACAGTTTGTGACCGTGTGCATTGTATTCTATTTTAATTCGTATTTTTGTCTTGACAATTTATTCAGTTTAGAGAGAGAGAGACAGAGGCAGGCTGGACTTTTATAACTAAAGGAGTGTGGTCCACTGCTGAAAACACTGATTTTGAGCTAAGAGTTACAAACCTGCTCATAATGATGCAGTTTTAATACACGTAAGCCAGTATTTACTAGCAGACATTCAGATGTCTCAATCGTAAGAATTCATGGGCACTCCCAGCTCTTCTGCAGTTACCAATTTCCTTTACACATAGAAATAACTGAAGGATCTCAATCAGAAGAGTTTTTGAGCTTTGACCTGTAACAGTAACTTCTGAGTAAGAGAGTCACACAGGATACAAGAAGAAAGGAGTGGTTGCCTATAATACAACTAACACTAAAATTACGTACTAGTTGATTGCAGTAGGTCAGAGGAGAACATCATTCTGTTGAAACTGTACAAAAGAAATTCTATATACCCATCACATATGATACCACTGAACTTAAATAATCAGCGTCTAATGATCTGTGCAAATGAAAGACAATGCTCTGCACAGAACACTTTTGCTTTATGCTATCAAAGGAAGTTACTGCATTTTCCATCGCAAGTTCCAGAAACATTTGTTTTAACAGGGGAGCACTAAAAAACCAAAGTGTTAGAAAGCAGTTTAAAAGATTAAAGAAATTTTATTATAAGAAATTACCTTTTTAACGCCAACTTTGACTGCTCTCTCTACCACATCCAAAAAGTCATCTGCGAAAATTCATAAAAATGTCATAAATTGAACTTAAGGTTTTACAGCATAATTTAACTACTTTTCAACTAAAAATCACTTTCATGCAGTCAAAATGCCTATCATGAACAACCTTTAAACCACACTTGATTAATCTTTAGAAGACAATAACAAAATGCAATAACTGATGATCCAATTTAAATCCAAGAAGCCAAGAGAAGTTTTTCCACATACTTTAGGAGACTCTCTGTTTTTACATCTGTATCTAAAGGCCGTGAGAGCAAAAAAAGCATCAGTTATAATTAGTAACTATGATTCAGCAATGCAATACTTTGATAGTTTATTGTTCGTAATTCTCAGATCAGTTTTTCCATGCAATCCTAACATAAATAATCAGCAATTGTCCATTTTGCTCTAGAAGCAGAGTTACCTGTATGACAGCTTACAGCAATTAAGAGAATGTATTTTGCTTAGAACATCTAACTTATTTTGTCACACTTTCTTCTTCAAGCCCTAGTAAATAACAAGCATCCAGTTTTTGAGGAGAAAAAAGACACTCTAACCTCACGTTCTGACATGTAAGAGGTTTCTATTTTAACGAGAGGGATCCTGTCTTTCAGCAGATTCAAAGAAACATTTACCTTGGTGTTTTTGTGTTCCCCTGTAGATTCCTCTGAACATAGGATCTGTCAGGTTAATACCAATATCTATGAAAAAACAAATATAGAAAGTAGATGTTATAGTCGCTCCACATTTCATTCTGAGCATTAGCCAACTAGGGAAGACAATGGAAAGCATATCTTAGTAGTCCCTGACTACCACATTGACAGGCCATATAAAGCTTAAGCGTAAGTTTACTTGCATAACTTGAGAGCTTACTCCTTACTAGAAGTGACAGAAAAACAAAATTTTGGCCTTCTGTGCAACTCCAGACTTATTCTATGAGTGTTTAAGACACGCCCTCATAATTACCAAAGCTAATGCATATATACTGTTTATTGCAATTAATTCCACTTTTCACATGAAAATACAAATTTATCTCTGCCAACAAGCAGTAACAAGGAAGGAAAAATGCAGCATCTCACATACAACCTCTACACGGGTGGAAGCGGCAGCAGACTGCCTCATAAAAGCCGCCCGTTTTCCCTCCTACTGCCCGCGACCATCCAGCCCGGCCAGCAGCACGAACGAGAAAACCTGCAATGCAGTCACCGCCCGAAGCCGCTCCAGGCCCAGCGCCGCCTTCTCCACTTGGCTCCCCAGGCTTCCCCCGAGCTGCCGCCTCGCAGACAAGGGCTGCGGCACAGGCTTCAGGAACAGCCGCCTCTGCAGCTGCCAGAGCCCGCATTTCTAGCGGGGTTTCTAGTGCGAAGGGAAATCTTCCAAGTATTAGGCTGCTCAGCAACACGTAAAAGTTCCATCTGAACCGACTTTCTGAAGTTATTTACATACTTCCTGCCGAATTTCCTATCCTGCCGAATTTCCTAAGAATATTAACGTTTTCATCCAAGTCAATTCCATACAATTACAAACAACCACGACCAACGCGCCAACGCGAAAAAGGGGATGAGGGGCGGCCAGAAAACCCAAAGTTTAGGGAGAACTTCGAGGAGCCACGCAGCAGCCCCTCAGAGCCCTGCGTGGAGCCCCCAGCGATGGCAGAAACGTTCCCAAACCCTTCTTGGAGGCTCAAAGGCAGCCTGCATCTCGGCCCCGGAGACACCGAGAGGGACTATAGAAGAGGATAAGCCCTGGATGAGGGGCAGACCCTGTCACCAGAGCGGCCCACGCCCCCCGCGCTCGGCCCCTCACAGAGCGGGGCGGCGGGGCTCCACCCGCGCGGCGGGCACAGGTGGCGGCTGCCTCAACCCGGCACCGGGCCAGGTACGGAGAGACCTGGGGCAAGGCGAGCGGCCCCGCCGGGGCCGGGGCTGCAGACCTCCTACGCGCCTCCGCTCCCCCCTCACCGATGAACTTGGCGCGACTCATGGCGGCGGCTGCTGCGGCGGCGGCGGGAGCGCGAGCGGCGCGCCTGCGCGCGGCGACGTCCTCCACCTTCCCGTCAGCCCCCGCGCACGAAGGTGAGGGGTAGGGCAGCCCGAAATGGCGGCCTACCTGACGCACCAGCAGAAGGTGCTGCGGCTCTATAAGAAATCCCTGCGGCACCTGGAGTCCTGGTGCATCTACCGGTGAGAGGTGAAGGGAGGTGGGCCTGGGGAGGAGGCGGCCTGTTCTTCCTCTCAGCTCCGCACTTAGCTGGGGGGGGGGGGGCGGCCTTCCTCGCCGAGACAGGGCGTTGGGCTTGACTGGGGCTTTGTCCTCTTTCCTTCCCCCAGTCATGGCTGAAGGGGTGAGGAAAAAGCCTCTGGGTCACTTATCTGTGCCTGCCACAGAAAAGGAGCTATGTGGGAACAGGAGCCCCTAAGAGTCCCTGGCCAAACCCTGTCTTTGCACAGGGGGGACTGGTGATGTTGCCAGGCTTTGTTTCTGTATGTGATTAGTTTTTTACTCCAGCATACATCACTGTGCTTAACCTCTGTCTGTAGAGACAAGTACCGCTACTTTGCCTGCCTCCTGAGAGAACGATTTGATAAGAACAAGGATGTGAAGGATATGGTGAAAGCTACAGAGCTGCTGAAGGCAGGTGAGGAGGAGTTCTGGGCAAACCAGCATCCTCAGCCATACATCTTCCCTGACTCCCCTGGGGGCACTTCCTATGAGAGATATGAGTGCTACAAGGTAAGGTGGCCTGTGAGATTGTGTATTACTGTACTTACTTCGCTGTTCTTTTAGTGAATGTAAAGTGAGTGGTTTAAGTGGACTTTCATAGGGCAATTTGATTCAGTGGTATCATTTCTCTAGTAGTTTACTGCTGCTGAACATGTTGCTGCTTACATGGGAGAAGCTGTCCTGCTTGTTTGATCCTTGAAAATGGAATTTGCTGGTCCGTCTGAAGACAGCTAGCTTCTTTTTGCTGGGATAATCATCTGYTCTTTTGCCAAATGGAGGCTGCTCTGCGGTGCATCAGGCAGGCACGGTGAAAGGGTTGGAGCTGAGCTGTGAGAGTAAATGAGGTGGAGGAATCTGTGCTGCCCGTTGTGGTGCCATCTGGTCACAGCCTGGGTTTCTCTCTGGTCGTGTCAGATGTTGGCTTGGCTGTTGGGGGACTTCTCTTCACTCAGTCCCATCGTTCTTCCAGCGTTTTGACTAATGGTACAAATTATCATTTCCCTTCATATGCTGTAGTGCCAGAAACGTATTTGTGCGTTACTGTGTGATAGGTGGTATGCCTAAAAATAGAAGCATATTTCTAAATTCTTAGAATCTAAGGCACTTCTAGGGGCTTTTTTTCCCCCTAGATTGTTCTATTTAGGAGTAAAAAAACAGGTTTCATAGAAAAACACAGGGTTTTTGCTTTCTTGGCATCAGCTCCTAATGCATTACGAGACGTTAATACTGACCTAGAGAGTGCATGCACCCACTTTCTCCTGAATTTGAAGAAAGTGCGTACACAAGACTAGATCTGATCAGATCTTTGTGCACAAGAAGCCATGTGAAAGGAAGAATCTGACATAGATTTATCAGAGGCAGAAAAAAGAACATATGAGTGAAAAGGGAAGAGGAGGACTTAAGCTTATGCCAAGGTCACGGGCCTTAGCAGTAATAGAGATAATAGTGAGAGAGAATCCAGACAGAAAAAAGGCCAGTTGGGCAATAAATGGTCAAGATTAGTCTTCATATAGAAATATAAACTGGTTTACGTTCTCTTCTCTTTGCCCTGTTTGATATGCTAAAACCGTCCTTTAACAAAATGGCTGTCACAAGGATTTGGCTTGTTGATATATCAGTGACTGTCCATTGTGGATGCTGCTACAAAATGTAATTTTTAGATCTCAGCCTGTTTGATGGTTTTAACTGTTGTTTGGTGTGTGTGTTGGTTTTTTTTTTTTTATATTATTAGCAGCTCTGCTATTTCTGTTCAGTCAAAGGTTTTCTCAGTGATGAGAATCATAGCAGGAAACTGGAAGTGTAAATGTCACTGGATGAATGATGGTATTGGAGCACTTCTTAATTTTCTTTTTTTAAGAATTGGGGTTTTTGTGGGGGTTTATTTTCTCTTTTTAATCAATGTTCCTGTCTTTAAAATGTTAACATTCAGTGATAGGCTGCTGCAGAATTTTAAATTTCGCTTTTTTTTTTCTTGACTGGACATTTTAGAGGTCAGATCATTATCAAGATCTCAAAGGCCACTAATTTTTTCATTAGTTGTAGACAAGTGGAAATGAGCTGTAAGGTTCTGTCTCTGTCAAAGAAAATGAATTAGTAGTTGGAGAAAAGGATCTCTCTAATCTGCTGCCTTTGGGAGAAGGAAAAGAAGAAATGAGATCGTCTCTTCCACTAGATGGAATTATTTTGAGAACTTTAGAGTAAACTGAGATGACCTGGACTTGTCTTTGGGATGCTGTGATTGAAGCAAGTCACTGCGATCTCTTCCTATGACTTAGGATAATGTGTGAAACAAAGATTAGAAGTACTGACCCCTGCCATAGAGTGCCTTGAGACTAACAATAGTCAGGTAGCTCTTAAGTGGTGTTTTTATGTAGTACTTTATTTCCTGGGTTATTTATCCATTTTAATACTGGCTTCAGTGATTGTGTTTTTAGTTCTTTTGTGTGTGTACTATAGATGATTTAATGTGTAAAAATAATGTATATGAAACTTGTTTTTTAATAGATTCCTGAATGGTGCTTGGATTACTGGCATCCTTCCGAAAAGGCAATGTATCCTGATTACTTTGCCAAACGAGAGCAATGGAAGAAGCTGCAGCAGGAAAGCTGGGATAAAGAGGTCAGTGCTTGCTCAATGCAAAGTAAAGCCTCTTCAGCGTGCAAGTATTTTGTGTGACATTTAGATGTGTTTTTGGAAAATACCTGAATGCCTACTGTGGTCTCATTTAGACTCTGCTTTATTAGAACTCTTGTCAGCGTGAAACACTGATGTGACTTAAAATGCCTACACAGAGATCTCGGAGTTACAGCTTCTTAAAGGCTGTGAAAGGAATTTGAAGTTAAAGCTGAACCCACAACCGTGTTTCAGTTAGTGCAGGGCTGTTGTAGCAGCTTTGCTAAAGGAAGTTCCAAAGTGGGATGAGAAGAGATGAATGAGCAGAGAATTCCTCTTCTGCTGCTGTGAAGCTCTGACACTTCTGGTTGTACCTTTGAAAGTGACTTACCACAGGGTTCATCATTTGGGAATTGAGAATCATTTCTGGCCAACCTAAATTGAGATTCAGTCGGAAAAAGTTGATGTTCTTAGAGTAGTTCTTTAATTCAGTTGTAGAGAAATAGTTGGATTGTATGTAGTATGGCACTCTTATCAGAATTAACCTAGTGGCAGCCAGCACTTACGCTGCTTCAAGAAACATGTGTTGAAAACATCTAAAGGGCTGTTGGTGGCATGCAGAAATAGAGGTCTCCTACTGGAATGGACGTTGTTTAGGACTTGTAATTATCTGTCAGCTTTCAAAGCGGCAAGAGAATGCAGTCTGTTTAATGTTGCAATATGGAATTAATGTGGAAATAATGACCTTTTAAGTAAAATTTCTCATGTAAATCACTTTTTATTCCTAAAAATTCCTTCTTAATTAGGTAATACGACCCTGCAATGATTACTGAGTTTAAGTGAACACTGAGAAATACAGAACCTGCCTGTCAACCGAAGGGTTTACTGCTGGTTCTTCCCTTCTGAAAGGGGGGCCAGTTTCACTTACCGCCTGGGCACTGAATACCACATTGTGGAAACGTGCTTATATGTACTAAAGCGATTTTATGTCTTGTCTTCTAGATTAAGCAGTTAGAAGAAGAAACTCCAGCTGATGGTCCAAGAACTGAAGCTTTGCCTCCAGCTCGTAAGGAAGGGCATCTGCCACCGCTGTGGTGGCACTATGTGACAAGACCTCGTGAAATTCCCATGTAAAAGCATTATTTTGCGTGAGAATTAAAGCGGTCTATCTTCTGTAGGCAGTAGACATGTCAGTGACCGCATGCTACTCTAAGTAATACAGAATAAAGCCAAATAAAGTAAAACAGAAGGCATTTTTCTGACATGCTGTTCTTCTGTAGCGTGCACACACTTCCAGTTCGTGCAGTGTAGAATAGATGACTGTTAACACCTACGCTATGTACCTAAAATGTCAGAGAACACCGACCAGCCTGTGAAGAAGTCTTAATGGGATACTAACTCCAGAGCAAGTTTCGTAAAGGTGAACATGCATTGCAGCTTTCACAGTAAGAGTTAGAAAACTCAACTATGAGACTGAAAAAATTGGCCACATAAAACTCGTGTTCCCAGAGAAAGAACGTGAGCTTAAAGGGGCGGGAGAAGCAGGTTTACTGGGGGACGGGGTTGAGTGATGAGCAACTAGAGTGAGAGTAATGCTGTGTGGCCAGAGCCTGTCACCCACTATGGAGAAGGGGGGAGGGAGGGGGCCTGGAGGGAGTGGATGAAAATCAACAAAAACAATTTGTATCATCAGCCTGATAACTTGGAATCCGGTACTAAATACAGGCAAGGTGGTACATGCTTGTGCTACAGCTGGAGCTTCAAAATACTGACAGCAACAGACACGGCCTTTGGTTGTTCCTGGAATGAGGGTCTTTCTAACCTTGCTTGGGGATAAAGGCTTCTTGCCCTCCCTTCTCATCTCATTAGACTTTTGGCTGCGTTTTTCACTTGGGTATCAAATCTCACAAGACATAAACCTTCCTTACATCATCATGCTTTTTTGCTGCCATGGATAACATTGCTGTAGAGCACCAGAAGAAAGTTCACCCCCGTATAAACTGAATCCTAGAAAACTACAGAGCTCTATCAGTTAAAACAAGTAGCCTGCTGAGGAATATGGCTCTCGTTTGCTCATTTATGGGTCACAAGCAGTTCTAACAGGCGGTGCGATACAATGAGCTAGGTACAAAGCTGTTTGCTTCCAGCCACGTTCCCAAAGCATTGATGTCAGTCACAGGGAAATTTTGCTAATGCTTCCACTAACCTCCCAGTGAGTAAGAGAATAGATGGGATATAGCCACCTAGTAAAAGCTAGTAGGAAAACCTTCCTGGCTCCTCTGCTGTTCTCCCACTTTTAGGGCTAGAAGAGAGGAGATTTAGGTTCCCTCATCTGACTCATTCTACAGGAGCTATTTGATTGTACCATATTTAACCCTAAGGCTTAATTTTTCCATGAACTCCAACTTAAGGCTTGAAGACAAGAGATGGCAAAGGCACTAACTCCAGCTGCTTTAAGGACTAAACATACTTAGCCTGGGTATAAGAAAAGGCTTTAATCTGGCTGTTATTTAGAAATTCTACATGGCCCTCTTCAGTAAGCCTACATGCTAAAATATGCCTGAATTTTGGAAAATAAATAAAAAAAAAAACCTTCACATTCCACTGTTGAAAGTTTCAATTTTACCAGGAAGCTGGATCTGTTCTCTCCCTCCACTAGTCTAAAGGCAGCAGCAGAATTGAGCCGTGCTGCTCCGTGCACCCCTCACCTCTAGCCTGTTCACCTACTCGGCACAGAGCTTTGTCTTCCCTCCACTCAGGTATCGGTGCTTTCCTCTGCTGGAAAGGAAGTTTCTAGTTCTACTTTCAGTACTGAAGGTACTTGTTCACAGTAAGAGTTCCAATCTGCACCCCTTTTTCTAACTTGTTACAGGTTTCTCATACAGGGTCTGCTCCACCAGCATTGCCTTTCCTTAAATTACAAGCACTGATTTGCTTTATCAGCTACTCGCATTAGCTGGAATATGAAAGGCCAAAACCAGATGTGGGCAAAATTCACGGGGAAATAAAACATCACAGGGCAAACCCAGCTGCCCTGCCCCTGAGCCCGCTTTGCTGTCTCTCCCAGCCTGGCACAAGCAGCCCTCGGCTCGGAGCTGGAGCCGTAACTGGGTGAGTGCTGGCGGTACGGGCAGGCTGGTGCCAGAGTGCTCCACGCCACTGTGGGGCAGAGCCAGTCAGCAGGTACACACCAAGTGGGTCTTAACTTCTATTCAAATACAAGCTTACAAAAACCATCCCCTCTTCCTGTGCCTTGCCTTCCCCCAAAGCCCTATTCCTGTGCTTTGCTTGTCTGGTAACTATATTCAGAAATTATGCAAACACCAAAATATTCCTTTTTTAATTATGTGCGATTTTGCACCCTCCCTCTCAGTCAGCCAACCAACCACATATATTTTTTGGCTAGAAAACAGAGCAAAAAGTCCCTCCTGACTTTTACAAACCCCTGAGCAGGTCTGACTGATGTTCCCTAACATGATGGATACCCCACATCCCAGCATTAATAACAACAACAAAAAACCCCCACCCCACAACAAAAGAAACATTTTGCGTGCGCAGCTGCAAGTGAATCGGATTCACTGTAGAAGCAGCAGGGATAAACTTCAAAATGAGAGCGCCTGGCCAAGCAGTACGTGAGATACAGCCATAGGGAGATGGGAGGAATGAAACGATCATCCTTTTGGAGACAGGACCTATTTCCAGCCAAACCACCTTGGGTTTTCCTTTAATGTTGTCATGACAAATGGAAACCTCTGGACAAAAATGAGTACCGCAGCGGCAAGGAAATAAATTAGGCCACCGCGTGGTAGCTGCAAGTGGGAGCAACGTCCTCCCTCTCTACCTTTGCTCCTGAGAAAGCTGAACAAAAGAAAGTCTTCAATCACTCAGGGGCGCGTGGGAGACGGCACTGGTGTTGTGCTTGATAAATTCTGGCTGTAAGCATGGGCAGTGTTGACAGCAGCAACATTCCTCCTCCGGCAAAAGAACTGTGGTCCAGCACTGAAGCAGATGCACAAATATGTTGAGTTATCTGTGCTTCCTGGCCAGGTAAAGCCAGTGAGGGACAGACAAATGTCATCAGTTATTATTTAATGGGAATGTCCATCGTTAGCACTGCACCTTTGCTCTGCTACTACCCTTCCAGTGCACATCAGTAAAACATAGCTATATGTGATTTTATTCACTTATTTTTTAATTCCCTCTTGCTTCTGTTACACGCAGATGGAAGCTGCGTGATCTTCAGAAGCCTGATGAAGGACATCACTGATATCCAAAGCTCTGGAAGCAGAAAGTCTTTAAGAACTGAAATACAGAAGTTTTCCAGCAGTTCTTTATTTATAATGTAGGCTTAAGCAATCATTACAATGTAGAAGGGAGACACACTTACAGCAATTATTTATACCAGTTTAGAACAAAAAACTGCACAGGGAGAGGTCAACTCTCAGTACAAACTAGCAACTAAACCACAATAATTTACCATTAGAAACATTTTATTTTTTAGCTGTGACACTGCTTTTACAATATGCAAAAACACAAACAATAGAACTATCCAAAGTGTTTTGTCACATTCTTTCTACATTGAATTTGGCAACATTTTATATTAAATTTTACTGATTATACTAACGTTTAAGAACTAAACAAGTGAAAAGCTGTACTCAGGTACAGTTACATCCATTTATTTCAAAGGTTTAAATAACACTTTTAACTATTGAGATTATCTCCTAGCAGTTTTTGTTTATGCAAAAACCATCTCAAAGCCTCATTTGCACAATGCATCAGCTACTGTATCAAGATTGGTGGGCTACACCACAGGCACTACTGTTTATTATATTCTGTAATAAGGAGCTTGTTTTTCAAAGAAAGGAAGGTTTAATATTTTCTAAGAATCATGCCTTTTTTTTTTCTTTTTACTTTTAAGCCATAACAAAAAAAAGGTTAGCAACCACAGCAGTGTAAAATGTTATATAGAACACAGTGACTACACAGTTACTAGAAGTTTCACGTCCAATGCAGTTATGTATTAAAGCATAAGAGGTTATGTAGGCAAGTCTAGAGCCAACAGAAATCTGCAGAGCATGTGGTGGAAACCAGCCCCTTATACATATTATTTGGTGTGTTTTTAAACAATCCCGGATGCACACGTCTGGTGTCCATCCACGCGTGGGTCTGCTGTGGGTGGGCAGGTGGCATCCTTCTGGGCTGTCTGATAGGAACACGTGCTGTGCCCTGGGGTCTGCATATTTCTATCAGCTTTAGGAGATGGGTATTGCAGCAATAACTTACTTTTACTTTAAGGAAAAAATCCAACTCTTAATAATTCTATCAATAGCGCTCCAAAAACCATGACTTAAAGTACAAAAAAAGAGAATATAGTGGTCAGACTCCTGGTATTATCAAAAAAACAGTATCTCTCCCCACCCCCCACCCTTCCCCCCTCTCTTTTCGGTATTTAAGAAAAGCCAATCAACTGCCATTTAAAAGAAGTTAAGAAAAACAAGCCCCTGTATTGGAAAGAAACATTCGCGGTTTATTAGATCACAAGCTGGTTACACCTGTCAAATTGTTAAGTGTTTTCTCAAAATATTTGGGCTTTCCAAGGTGCCCAGCCTGCTGGGCACAGTCAGAAAAAGGCATTTTGATAATATCTAAGAACTCCCTGCTTGCATTTTAAAAATGTTTTCACATTTGTAACTGCCTTAAGCCTGTTGTCCTTGTTTGTATTCAGTGAAAGGATGAGTGGAACAAAAAGTGAAGGTGGAAGAACCAAGCCTACACAGTTAAGGCTGCATGCATGTGACTGAGAGTTGTTGCTGTGCAGTCAAAAAAGAAATGTGGAAAAAACCCAGTCTTTAAAACACCCTACAGAAACAAAACACTGCAATCCAATATGGCTTATTCTGATGCATTTACCATGAAGCTACTAGTAATTAATCCTACTAGGCTACTTTTGTGCAACAGCATCTGCTATTTTGATGGCATCTCCCTCCCCCCACTACCCCCCAAATACTCTACCAACTGCAGGTTTCTTCCTTGCATTATATATTGCTTTTATTGTCAATTTTTATTCCTGCTTTTCAAACTTTTTTTTAATACTTAAATCAGGATCTGTTCCTTACAGCTTGACTTAAACTTTAAAGTAAGTCCCATTGTTTCGTTTTGTTTTTTAACCTCACTATTACAAGGCGCTCTACAAAAGCTTGCAAAAAAGCCAAATTTTCATTAAATCCCTTTGCTGAAGTTAACTACTCGCATTTTTTTCTCCTATGATTTAAAACTTTACAAAGAGAGTTATAAAAAAGGTAAACGGGATTTGGCACCTTCAGAAAAAATTAAAAGTGTAACTTAGATCAAAAAAATGCAGAAACAAAATCATTGATATTTACAAATTAAAACACCAGTGAAGATTATGTCTTACTACGCTCTTTCACCTTGTTTTCTCTTTTAGAGTACTTTCAGACTGTCTGTTACCGAGTATCTTAAAAAATTCATTGATTACAGATTGGAATGGATAGAGACAAATTAGTTTCCTCACAGTTCCTTCTCGGTGGCTAGTACTCTGGCAGCTTTTCCACTCCTAGGAAATACGAGGTGCTGAGCGATCATTCGTGGTCGTCTTCTTCAGTTTGACACCACGCCGAATGGCGTTCAGCATATCTTCACCTTGTGGGACATCCCCAGGACTCAGCTCTCCGGGATCGAGCTCCGGCTGGCCCATGGGCGCAAGGGTGCTGACACCATCCCGGTCGCTTTCTTCCCCCTCACTCTCAGGAACTGCTTGCCTCTGCTCGTCAGCAGCACTCAGTTTCTGGCTTGATGGCGGAGGGTTGACAGATGCTTGTCCGCTCCATGAGGATGAGGGCATGCTGGTGACACCTTGCCCACCATCTCCTGCTGCCGGAGACTCAGGACTTTGCTCGGGACATTCTTCTGTCCCAGCGAGGGTGCCAGGCAGCCCCCCTGGGATATCGGGGACAGTTGGTGTTTTGACAGGAATCACTGGCGTCTTGATCGGAATCGGACCTCCCCCTATGGTACCGCGTCTGACTGAAGGCTTGGTGGAAGGGGTCCGTCTGATGGTGGCGACGCCGGGGGTGACTATGACCGGTCCAAGCGTGGTTGGCAGACCTGCAGTGGAAGCAGGACGCTTGGTTTGAAACATTCTGCGATAGGACTGGCTAATGTCGCTGTTTCTTGGGATGGTGGAAGATTTGTCAAACTCTTGTTGTTCTGCCTCCTGGTCACCACTCACAGAGAAATAATCATAATCTGAAACTGATGCCAAAAGACAGAGTTAGGAACAAGCTGGAGAAGACAGCTGAGTCACGTCAGTAAGTCTAAAGTATGTACAACCAAAAAAGTATACGTAACCAAAAAAGCCTGGAGGTCAATAGCAAYTAAGAGAGGTTTCACCTTTACGAGGAAGGAAGCCTGAGATATTGTGACCAAGACTCTCAGACTGTGTGGCTGAAGGCAGGCACTACAGCAGACCGACCCGAAAGTTGCAGGGTGCCCACATCTCTTGTGAAAGAGAACGAGAACTGTACACACTCAGTATCTTCTCTGAAAAGAACTAATTAAGTAACAAAGACTCAATGTTTGTTGCCAACATTAAGATACCAAAACCAGCATCCTACAAGCCATATGCTACCACTCGTAGATACAAATACTTAGAACAGTGACTAAAAAGTGTACTTTAGACTAGGCAATGTGGGGCTCAGGGGACTGTGTACCAGTGATTTCAGCAGCAAATGTGCTTATTTTGCAAACAAAGTAAATCCCAGCTGTCAGCTCTGAAAACTCAGCCTCAGCTTTAGTAATTGCATTGGGTTCCTTCCTTTCCACGTAACTGCTGAGCCAAGCTAGGCCCTCCGCAACCCCTACTGCCTCTTGTGATTGCACAGCACAACCGACCTCAGCTGAGCAAACAAGGCGGTTGCTGAACTGCAAACACCAAAATCAGTCCCTCTCAGCTTGCTGCTGGTTCTGAAACAGGGTACAAAACACCCAACACCTTATTGCAGCTTCCCAGGTATGCCCAAGCTAAGGTCTCCAATGGATTCTTTTTCCAGTTACAAAATTTATGCTTAGGTAGGAAATAAAAGGTCACAAAGGGAAACCAAGAGCAGATTCAGAGTACTGATGGAACAAGAAAGCAAAGCTCATGAGTGCGTATGTGCTAAGACAGTAGCTCAGAAAGGACACTACTACCACAAGAAATGTATGATGCAATACCAGTGTCATTCCACGTAATCCATGAAATGTAATTCCAGCATCTTCTTTAAAATGATAGCATCCTTAAGCTAAAACTTACTCTAGTAATGCACAAGAAAATACGATCGATCAGTACACTATGCAGCAATCCAGGTTTCTATTTAGTCAATAAATCCAGGCTGCATTCCAAGCTGGAAAAAACTTCACAACAGCAACGTTCACCCCTTTCTCCCCAGCTGACTACAAAGCCAGTGAGCGACAGCTGCTGGAATATAGCTCCTTGGCACTGCGGGCTGAGTGTATGATGGCCAGGCTGGGAACGCTCTGGAAAAGAACATCTTTTGGATGGGTACCTTGGGATGGGATTGTGTCCTCTGAACAGCACGGAGTTGTTGTCTGGGTGCTGTAGCCACTGGAGCACTGCAAGGAATCCCGACTGCTCCTCTGGGTGTCCAGCTGCAGCCCTCTCGTCAGAGCGAGCGCCAGCTCCTCACAGGCCTCCATCTCCTCACCCTGCTGGTTACACACAGAAAGGAGACTCATTACGACTAGAAGGGTTAATCAATCTTCACCGACTTTTAGCTGTCTCTCCTCCCAAGCAGAGCTTGTCACCATCACAACCCAACAGGATTGTATCCAACCATTTACTAGGGCTTCAAAGAAACAGACGTTTCTTTGGATGCCGTTGCTCTGCAAATGCCAATACCCAATAGCATATTCTCTCATGCTCACGTCACTTCCACTGACCACCCCAACACCACACCAGTCCTGCTTGTCAGATAAACACGTGCCAACATGAAGCACGGCAAAAAAGTATTGGCAGGAGCTAGCACATCCACTTCCTTTGCACCAAATAGCATGTTCGAAATTAGAGCTTCACCCTTGTGGCAGCTGACACCGTCATGCTCCGAGGTCTCTGGGTCTCCTCAGGGGGCACGGGTGGTCCGCTCTGAGCTCCTCCATTGAGATCTGGTTCGCGTTTTTCTTTGCGACGTTGCAATGTGTTCACCATTGGTTGATCGTATGGGCCTGGTTTGGCCCAGTCCTAAGGAAATACGCTTGTTAGTGATAGCTTTCATCAATAATTGTGCTTTAATTACAAGTAAAACTACGCAAAAGGGCAATTTTAATGCAACAGATTATGTAACAAACTGGATATGCCTTTCTGAATAAGGCCAGAAATAAATTAATTTTGAGGATATTAAAAATCTTCACTTATAAAACCTATCTGTCTCCTTTATTAAAGGGAATCTAAATTTCCTATTCTACCTAAGTGTTCTTATATGAAGATATTTAACATTGTAATACTATAGTTTTCTCTAAATGAAATTCCATTGTGTTAAAGCCTATATTTTCAGAAATTCAAATGCAAAAATCACTGGCACACAGCAGAAAATATACATAAATGTCCAATCAGCGATGTAACTGTTCTAGATGTACACAAGTTCTAGTATTATGTGCTCTTACGCATGTCTTCCAATTCTGAAAAATTAGGCTTGAACAGATTTTTGATACACATTAGAGGAGCAAGTTACTCTGAGTAATCTCTCAGTTTACTAGCTGAAATCTAGTTTATCATAATGATCTGTACTGAAGAAAGACTAACTTCACTCTGCATTACTGGTGCCAAATTTGAAACAGAAATTCCTCAGGCCATGAGGGCTGTATTCACTCAGGGCTCTATTAAGCAAAGTCCTGAGGGTGTCCAGAAACCACACGTTGCAACACAAAGAGCAGGATTGATCAGTGACCTGTGCTGGGATGCAGAACCACTGCTAAGCAGCAGCTCCCCAAATGCGAGCTGCTACAGGGGCAAGCCCAATCCTAAGAGAGTTTTCCCTCACTAAGACAAGGGGTGCTTTAAAAATAAAAATAGAAGAAACAACTAGTGCATGAGAACGAGCCACACACCCCACCACTGGCAGCAGCTGGCTGCTGGGCAGCCTCCGCACAGCCTTCTGATAAATAATTAATGACGGGCTAAGACCACACTATAGATTTTTACTGACATGTGTCTCAGTCCAAGGTGTGAGAAGTGCAAGGCAGCTGTACTGACAGAAGCCCCTTGTGCACACAGGTATTTTGGTTTTATTAACATATATGAAACCCTGCTTTGCCTTAACAGTTGTGTCTTTGCTGTAAGTGTTTTGCTGTGAAATGTATTGGCAAAGTGCTTCTAGCATAGACACAACTAATGACCCTGAAGCCCCAGGACCACCGTGGCCACCCTGTGTGTATGTCTCAACAGTCTCCAGCTGCTGGAGAAAGAGATTAGGGGGATCTGTAACAAGGTATCTCAATTTACATGGATAAGGAGGTCCCATGGTGCATATGCAGTATCATATAACCACCCACAGGCATCTAAAACCTGTGCAGCTACTATCAACTGCACATCACCCTTGTGAAGATTCAGGGCAACAGACAAGAGACCTTCTCCCCTTGCCCCGGGGCAGAGTCTCCCATGGGAATCACCTGGCAGGGATGAGAGTCAAGGCTCTGGCAGAGCAGACATGTTTTGATGCCAAGGAAGATCCCTGCAGATCCAGCTGGAGCAACTGAAAGAAGTTACTGCACTCTGACTTTTTTGGTGGTCTCACCCAACAGAGCAAAACAAGCTGGGTGAGCACTTTCAGTCTGTGGCAGTAAAGCTAGGATAGCTTCAGTCATCACTTAGGTTCACCTGGTGACGAGTGCCGCCTTGAACCACTCCAGCTAGATCTACAAGAGCATGCCTGCCTACGGCCAAGGTGGGGGCCAAGCACAGCCACCGCAGTGAGAACATCATGTTGTTCAATGTATGGTTTCACTAAGCCAACTGGATGCCAAGCCTGCACTTCTTTGCTCAAGTGAGCGCTGACGTTACGTTTAGCTGACGGTGCTAAACAAGCTCTTTGCTCGCTGAATAGAGCCCAGAGTGCTTTCACCAATGTTCCAGAATTAAACTATTTCTCCTTCCTAGGTGTTGTCAGCTTTAATATGTTTTAGGCAGTGCCAAAATAGAGAAGGTCATTCAGAAATAGCCACTACCGGATTTTAGCTCTCTGATTATCATCATGCAGTGCCCATTCAGAGTGATATTAAACAGCGCAAATCAACAAGTAATTACATGGATCGAAAGGTAACAACAACCGCCGTGCACACACTGTTGGTATGAGGAGGTGAGGACTGCCACAACAAAAGGAACACAAACCTTCCAGCTAGGGATCTTAGATGATGGTAACATGCCTGGCCCAATGGTGTAATAATGAACGTAGTCTGGAAGGTGGGCTGAGGGAGCCCGAGTCCACGCGCGGGAGACAGGCGGGAAATGAGGGAAAGGACCTGCACCAACTGAAGCTACGGATGGGTCACTTGATAAACTACAGTGATAAAACCCATTAGACAACTGGAAACGAAACAAATAAACAAACAAAAACAGAGAAATTAATATAAACAGAATGAATATGAAAATATACTGCGACTCTGATGTTCTAGGGAGAAAACTTCTGTATCTTAAAACAAAAGAAAGAAAAATCTTAGCTTTGCTGCAAATAAACAACAGAAAATTGATACAATGTTTGGTTCAGAAGGGAGATTGCTTGAAAATTGTTATTTGGTATAACAAATTTCAGACATCAATCTAGCAGTCATTGTCTCCAGGCTGAGCAGCTTTGCCTTCTGTCCATGAAAGCAGCACACTGTGAAAAAGCCTTTGCAATTTAGGTACCCTGCAGACTGCAGACATAGAAACAAAACATTTCCAATACTGGAGGCATTTGCATTGGTGGTGTTTATTCTATGTAGCTGGACAGAGAGGAAAAGCATACAGTCTTCGAACATGACATGTTCTCGCTGTGTGATGGTATGGAAGAAAAAAAAAGAAAAAAACAACAGCAAGGATTTACCAGATGAGAATGGAGACCACTATCACTTCCTCCCCCGATTCAGAGTGTATCCCCCGTAATTTATTCCAACCATATGCRTTTTGTTTTCCTTTTTGTTTTGGTGAAAAACAAACCCCAATTGCTCAGTGTAATGTGTGCTACCTAATGGGAGAGAGGGGAGAAGCCACAAACAGTCCAACCTGGGCAAGATGCTCTTTGTTAGGCAACCAGCTGGGTTTGGGCAGCATTCCACAATCTCTTTGAGTAGAAAAGGTGGACAATGAGCTTTTCTCAGAAAATTACCTCTGTAAAATGCCCAATTTGTAGCTTCCCCCTAGCAGCTAGTTTAAAGGCAAGTGTCGCTGCAGCTTATTCAAACAGATTCATTTCTAAGGGAGAGTGCAACAGTTCCTATTCTCATCTTCACAGAGAGGAATCCTGGCTGTGTCCCATGCACAGGTTTTTTTTTGTCCAAATGTTGCTGGGTTTGGATAACAAGCTAGTAGGTTTGTATGTCTTTAAGATGAAGTTTTTCACCTTATCTGTGGAGGCCCAAGCCCCCATGGTGGAGCCTGAGCTGACTGAGGTGGGGGAACTGCACTCGCTCACTGACTGGCAGGTTTCAGAGGCTTCTGAAGAGGCAGAGCTGGACGAATTCTGCAGCATAAAACAGCACCGCAACGCAGGGAAAGGATACACAAGCCACCAAAAAAGGAAAAAAAAAAAACCACAAACAAAAAAAAAAGACAAAAAGCACATACACAGAGACACACAAAGGAGAGAGGGAAGGATGAGAGAAGCAAAGGGTTAGGGTTTTAAAAATCAATTAGAAACTGCTCAAAACCATTGCTAATGTTCAGGAAATCTATGAGAAACAAAATAAGCTTAATGCGAGAACTTGCCACGCTGCTTGAGAATGAGGGAATCGAGGCAGCGATCTCAACTCCTCATTGCAATTTCAGCGTCTCAATTCTGTTAGCTGTCTCAGAGCAAGAAGCTGAGGGAGCTGAGGGCACCTACGGTCCAAACATGCAATATACTGAGACAACTGATTTATACAGAAAAGCAGATCATCAGTACTTCAAAGACACAAAGTTTAGATTTAAAACATGGAGCAGCAAATGTCACTTACATTCACAAGTTCTCAGATATACTGATCTGGAAAAGTGCTTGTGAAAAGCTCATCTGAGTTCAAATATTACGGAACAGAGAAAGAAGTGATACTTACCAAAGCTGGAGGTTTCCAAAGTGCATTATCTGTATGCATGTGCCTCTGCGGGTAGTATGCATACACCAAAAGCACTCTGACTCAAACTTTTCTGCCCAGCAGCCAATATGAAGGTACATGTACTCTGCTGAGTGCATAAATGATGGCATGTGCTTGCCACGCGCTTCCTCTTAACAGCAGAGAGAGAAAATATCAGGGACTTGGATGGAGAGGGAAGGAAAACGCAGGACATAGAGCGTCCATCAAACATCTCAAACATTTTGCTCCTAGCTAGGAACTTCTCTTCCAATTTTCAATGCATGCCTTTATGTACATTTGCTGCTGTAAGACCTCTACAACAGCATCTAATTCACCTATAGGCAGGCCAAGGTGAATAACCACCATTTTACCAACAACAATGCTCTTATACATCTCCCCCTCAGAAGGGTGTGTGTGTGCAAGTCCAACCAAGTGCTTGGAAATGGTCAAGAATACTGGCGAAGTTGTCAGGGCAGTACTGAGCTCTGTTCACTGTCAGGAAATTCAACACTAGCAAGACTAATTCATCCTTTGGTAGCCCAAGACCTGTGAAGCAAGTCCATCTAAGGATATCCCCAGCATTTTATTTTATGACAGCAGAGAGAATGGATGAGATTTCCAGAAATGTGCTCTTGTATCGTTTGTGTAGCAAAGCCTCAGATTTCAAGGAATGACATTTTAAAGAGGAAGGGAAATCTCATCTGAAATAAAATTTCATCAGTTAACCTTAGATGAGATCTTGGGGTGAGTCTGCAATAAAAAGATAGCTGGATAACAGGCACTGTAGAGTAATTACTGCTAACACCCAGAAGTTGTCTCACTACTCACCAGAAGCTATGTATAAAGAATGTATAGCTAATTGCCTAGGTAAAAGGAGATGTTGGTCTCCTGAGATGGGACACCATCACCATAAGGATTTTGGTGAAGACTGTTGAGAAGCCAATAGAAGATCACCATCGTGAGCTTATTAGCAAACTGTGGATTTAAAGAAAACTTTGCAAAGGCTGTTAAAAAAAAAGCATGTAATGTAATGGATTATTTTATAGAAATAACGCACATCCCATCTTATGCTGACATGAGATCAGATCTGTGGGTGACCTGTCAAATGCTTTTAGAGTACAAGTAAGCTCAGCTAACAAGGCTTGCATTCAAAGTGCAGTAAGAGCTGAGGTGAACATAAGATCAGAAGAAACTATAACAAATGACATGTAGCTGTTAAGGAGAGAAGTGAAAAGTATGCAATGGGGTACTCGATGATGCAGTGGCTTGATGTTTTGTGGAACTTGTCACATTCTTGATTTAATGAAACTCCTTTTACAGGAGAAAAACCTCTAAAAATAAGAATACCGACAAACATGAGCTGCAGTTGAGTCTGCCATCAGACGTAACTACAGTACACTAAATGGAGATGAGCCTATTTTTATAATCCTTAGAGAAAAATACATTATAGAAAATTAGCTTTTAAAACTCCAAGTTCTGTCTGACATTCCAGGTAGCTCAGCAAAAGAAACTGTTTGAGAAGCCCCATGAGAACACTCACACTAGTGTTACACTTTGGCCAGGGGAAAAAAAAAAAAGAAAAATGTAATTTCAGAAAATGCTTTCTGAAACCTCATCCTTATGGCCTGAAAGACCCTTCTGGGTCTGCATACTCTGCACATGGCAGGACAGACAGTGAAGGGTCTGAGTTCCATATATGGTATCATGCCACCTTGTTTTCTGCAGATGCCCCGATGATGACAAGTGAGAATTTGGAATTTACACTCGATAGACTATTCCTTTTTACAAGCCAGAAACTTCAAGAGATTATGTCAAGCAATGGTGGAAAGGGGTCATAAATGAGGTTTATTGGCAATAAAGCTGCATGTAGCAACTAGATGGAAAAAGGCCAAAAATGCAAATTGTGAAGATGCAAAGAATTGTTCCAATTTATTTGGTGTATGGGGAAAAAAGATTGGAAGTGGTGAACTTATTTTTGCAATAAAGTGACTCCAAGGTGAAAGAAAGATGAAAGAAAGGACTCTCCCACCAACTCAGCGTGGCCATTTTCAGCAGGCAAAGCTAGACAAAGGATGAACCAAGATGCCATGGAGAAAACACCTTGGTAGTTGAAGGAAATGCAAGAGGTGGTGGTAGGGAAACAGGGTCTCCTCGTCTTGAGAACCTTGCATGGCACAAGGAAGGGAAGCCTCTGGTCCTGCTAAAAAAAGGATTACAACAGTGAGAAAAAGATGGAGAGGGAGGCAGAATAATATTGAACTCCTGAAGGAAAAGTGCAAAGAAAACACAAGCGGCAGCAAGTCAAAGGCTGCCTGGATCAGACTGCAGAAACAGTCTTGAATGGTTGGACTCGGGTGTGGGAAGCACAGACCACCCTTCATTTCTTAGCAGAAAGTACATGAGGGGCTGAAAACAGAAACCGCACAGTTACTGCCTGGGCAAAAAGTCTCCAAACTTTTCAGTGCTAGATGCACACCCACTGGCACACGCACTCCTGGGAGCACACACACAGGCTAACACCGGGCAGGGCACAAACCATGGAGTGAGAAATTTGACTATGGAATTTTTTCAACTTATTTTAGTCGATTCCTTTTTAAAATGATTGTTTGTTTGAATCATTTTTTAAATTAGTTTTTTCATTTTAGCTCTTTTAACCCCGGGATTTTTTTGGGTTTTTTCCCCCACAGCTGCGATAATGGTGGTTCTGCTCTGCTCTCAAACCATCTCTTCTGAGAAAAAGCTTAAAGTTAACAGTATCAGCAGAAAGCTAAAACTGTGCTCTGCACAGTAACAACCAGTTCCTCAAATGTACGTTATTCATATGTAGCTTGGTATCTGGTCTCTCAGACATTGTGCCACGGCTTGTCCTTTGGATAGTGTCCCGCTGCTTGGTGTGGTATGTATGAATTCCAGCAAGGATATAGAAAAAAAAGGCTGTATTTTGGGCTACTGGGCTGTATGATTGTATTTTCCATCTGTTGTCCTACTAACCTATAAAAGGACCACAGTTATCTCAGATTACTTGCATCCTTTGTTTACTATGTTTTCCATTCAAATATAGTATTGCTTTCTTAACCCCTTTCCTTCCTCAACTACTAGAGAGGGCTTCCTGAGCAAGGTTTTCCCAGGAGACCAAATCCTAATGAAGAGCTTGGTCCAATGTCCCTCTGCAGTCAGTGGAAGACTCCTCAGTTACCTTTCAAAGCGATAGTGACTCAAGGTCACCTCCTCAATTTGTCTCACTTTCAGGAACGTATGTCTACTGACTCCTTTTTTCTAGTCAGGGACAAACCCTTGGGAAACCTAATTTGAAAAGGAAATTTAGGAGAAAAACACCTGGTGATAACTGACAGATATATTTCAGTTGTTTGTTGGGGTTTTTTTAAGGTCTAATTTTGGAGCATTTCTTAATTTACATGGAAAACTGAATAGTTTTAACAATGCATTTCCCCTAGTCTAACTTCAAGCTATTTCAAGCAATGGAGTCTCCTCAAAAGCAGGATCTTTCCAGCTTGCTAATTTGTAGAAGTGAGTTCATATCTAGTTTCCTTCTACTTCACTGTTTAGGGAAAGCAATTTCAAGAATATTCTAACAATAAAGACTTAGTCCTCTGCTGTTTGGCAGAACATCAGCAGGTTTTTTTTTTCTTCATCTGCTTGCTTTCATCCCCACCAAGTCATAAGCAGCCTCTAAAATCCAACTGTATAATTGCTTCCCCCATGCGTGTTCACTCCAAGTCCAGGGGATTCTTCTATTACCATCCCCCTAAATGAAACATCACTGTATTACTACCATACTACTTCATCACAGACACCGTACTACTTCATCACAGATACTCTCAGGCCTTTGTCTACTACATAGGGCAATATGTAGGTTTAGCGGCGTCAGCCATGTTGGATGTTCATCAAAGAGCTACTCTGTGCTGCCAGCAGCAGGTCTGACAGACGGGCTTTACGTGGTGTCAGTACATGCCATGGGCAACGCTGGCCAGGGCTGACCTCAAATCTGGCATATAGAGAAACTGTTCCGCTCCAGAAAGAGACCTGTGATGCTTTTCAGCTGTTCAGCTATACCCAAAAACACTTGCTTAATTAAGATTAAAGCATTTTACAGTGACCTTTCCACATGTTGTGCTGGTTTTGGCTGGGATAGAGTTAATTTTCTTCACAGTAGCTAGTACGGGGCTATGTTTTGGATTTGTGCTGGAAAACAGTGTTGATAACACAGGGATGTTTTTGTTATTGCTGAGCAGTGCTTACACAGAGTCAAGGCCTTTTCTGCTTCTCACCCCACCCCACCAGCAAGGAGGCTGGGGGTGCACAAGAAGTTGGGAGGGGACACAGCTGGGACAGCTGACCCCAACTGACCAAAGGGATATTCCATACCATATGACGTCATGCTCAGCATATAAAGCTGGGGGAAGAAGAAGGAAGGGGGCGACGTTCGGAATGATGGTGTTTGTCTTCCCAAGTAACCGTTACGCGTGATGGAGCCCTGCTTTCCTGGAGATGGCTGAACACCTGCCTGCTGATGGGACGTAGTAAATGAATTCCTTGTTTTGCTTTGCTTGAGTGTGCGGCTTTTGCTTTACTTATTAAACTGTCTTTATCTCAACCCATGAGTTTTCTCACTTTTACCCTTCTGATTCTCTCTCCCATCCCACCTGGGGGGAGTGAGCAAGCGGCTGTGTGGGGCTTAGCTGCTGGCTGGGGTTAAGCCATGACACATGTACAGTTATCTGATAGGGGCTAAAACTTTTACTCCCTGTGATGTTAACAGCAACACTGCAGAAAAGAGATCGTACTAAACCAGTGTGAGGGCAGAGCCTGGTTTTATAATTGCTCTTTTTCCTATCTTCTATGCAGAGCATGATAACTGTAAAGACTTACTACTCAGCAACTCTAGGCTGAAAAGCAGTTTTCATTTTGCCAGTCATCTCTCCTCTGGTATAGTCTGTATCTTGTTTAAATCTCTATTTAATCCTTGTTTCAGATTTTCCCCTCCCCCCCATCTGTGTTTTTGAATAAATTCAGTTTAATTTTCAGTGACGCTTGTCTAAAATGTTGGTGAGAGCATAAAAGCTTCACATAGCTCATACAGTCTCATTCCCATAATATGGGAATTTTATGTGGCTCCCTTCTACTTTTTTTTTTTTAATCCATTATTAAAAGAAAATGGGCTTTGTTGCCTTCAAAACTACTGCTGCCAGTAGATACCACAGCATGTAGCTAGCAAACATCAGCAAAGTGTCCACCTGCACAAGATATATAGCTTTTACTTTCCTTTGTTGATTCCAGAGCTTGCTTTTCTGCTTTCTCAGTGTCACTACTAGAAACAATGACATCAGTGTTTTAGAAACAGTCAGCAGCCGATATCGCTGCTCCTCCCCACCCACCACCGAGCCTCAAAAGCACAATACCACAAGGAAGATCTGTCAGTTGGTTAGAGACACACAACATGAAATAATGCTCTAAATTGAACAGCTTCTCGGTAAGCTCACGATCACAATTATCTGTCAGCACAACACACACATTTTACTTAGTGCTGAACATACAAAGCAAGACACTTAAGCAAAGATGAAGCAGCCAGGCAATGATCTGTTACCTTTTCCTCTGCGTAAAGGTATACAGAACTAGAGACATACAGAGCACATACCTATTTGTTATACCAACACACTACACTTGTCAAGTCAACGCCACACTGCTGCAGCCTTCTACAGCTCATGAATAGCTCAAGTGATGCTTGGATCAGTTTGCAACTTTATGGACAGTTTCTAAAATGAAGTGAAAGCATATGAACTTAGCTGGTGTAAATCAGCATGACTCCCATCAACTTTCAGGATGTCCTGCCAGCTGATACCGGCCTAAGTTCTCTTAACAGGGGAACTTGCAAAGAGAGGTGTTGGGCTTCCTTCATGCTAAGGGCAATTGCAAAGTTACATCCTCATCTGCAAACATAGCATCATCACGTAGATTACCGCTCTTCTATGCAGGTGCAGTGGATACTATGAAAACCAAAGATGATGCTAGCATGTATAACTGATGTACATATCTTAAAAGTCAACTTCCTTACCTTGTTACTATTCCAGTTTACTGTATTATTGCTCATTTACTTTTTTGCATTTCACTTAGGTTAGCCATAGCCAATCTGAACAAAACATTCATTTTATTAGCGTGCACAAAGTTCTTCAGGATGTCATCTATAAAAAAATGCTGATGTGTCCAGACTGGGGACAGTGCAGAAGATGTATTCATTTGAAAACAAAGCACTTCTATTAAAATGAGAGAGGTAAATATATTAAAAAACTGTTGAGCTTCCCTTGATAACATGTTCCAAGCCTAAATGAACCAGTGTTGTTTTGGATGATACCCTAAAAATTTCACTAAGGGTGCTACTTACTAAATGTTCTGCAAAAAGTAAGGGTCTGTGTGCTGTCAAAGGTGGTCTAGGAGTAGCTTAAGTGTGCAGGTGACACTTGGTAACCGCTAAAGCTGAAATTGTTGGCTGCTTGCTGACTGTGAGGATTAAAGTTATCATTGCCTACAAAACCATCTACTCCCCAACACATGAAAAGGAGTGCAACTACATTTATTAAACTAAAGGACAATCTTCTCCAGTGACCTCAGGGTGCGTTAAAAATGAGTGATACTCAACAACAGGACATTAGGTCCACCTCAGTTTGTAACTAAGATTTATGATGGGATTTATAATGTGAGATGGCAGTTCACCCTTGTTTAAAAAAATCTTGCAGTTGCCGTGTGATTTGTTAAAAAAAAACCAAAACAGAAAAGAGAATTCAGTTGCTGGAAGATACACGCCATGGAGGCATGCAAACCTCTGCCTGCAGGTGGCCAGCTAGTTTTTACAGGAATGATGCCATGAGCCAATAGAGCAGCAACTTTCTTCTGCAGACCAAAAAATGCTCTGGAAAAGTTTTGCTTATATTTATAGTGAAATCCTCTTGGTTTGATCAGGTTCAGGACATTATCATATATGACTACACAAACACTCATTTCTTATGAGTTCCATAAAGAATGAAAAATACCTCTCATTTTCATGCAGAAACCTTATTTCTGCAAGGTGCTCAATTGAGAGCCAAAAAGAGCAAGTCTATCCACAGAAAGGGATGTCATAAAAACCAGCAAAACCAATTTCATATGACACTGCTAATGGCATTTTGAGTATTCCAGGCCCTTTGCAGGGGAGGAATAAAAGTCATCTCTCTGATACCGAAGCCACCAGTATCGATACTAAGGCTGTCAGAAGGCTGTTCTGGCACCGATATTTGCCCATTAAACAGTAAACAGCCACCAGACATTAACAACTTGCAATCTGTGCAGGATATTAACTGGTAACCTCAGTGGGTAAAGTGAATATTATTCCCTCCTGTAAGGTGGGGCCTTCTTGCTCTTCTCGTCTGTATGTATCTGAAAGTTAGGCATCTAGGCTCCCTCCAGGGCCAGAGTGAAAACCAAATGCCCTGAGAGCGACTCATCCCTTTCTTCAGTGCTAACTGCAAAAGCAGCATAAATCACTCCAGCTAGAGGCCCAACTTTTAGATGGATGAAGTGCAGTGAGACAAACCTTACCCTCACTGTTTAACCTGACTCCAAGGTACCTTGAAACCACACCAGATCCTTTTTGTGAAAAGTGAGCCAAGTTACAGAGTCCAGCTCACGCTCAGGTTTTTGTTCTCATGCTTGCACGTACCTGGTTAGGTGCTTCTGGTGGCATAGGGGATGGCGATTTGGACTGGAAAGCATCCTGGGACATGAATCCAGAATCATGGGAGGACACACTGGACAGCCTCATGGGTGCCTGCTGAGGCAGATTGGAGCTGCGATAGCGATAGTGTGAACTAGGTGAGTGCGAGTGCGAGCCACTGGACCGGGAATCACTACTGTTAACGCTGTTCAGACTGCTGTGAGAGACAAAAGGAACAAAGAAAGGAAAGGGGAGAGGAAAAGACACAAGGGCGGGGTGGGGAGAGACCCATATACAGTACAATTAACATTCCACATGTCTCTAGCAACAGGCAGCATAAACCGGAAAAGAAAAAATGTTGACAAATTAAATTTAAATATATATATGCACATATATATCAGTAAAGAACCGTAAGCAGCTGCAGTATCCCTTGCGACCAGAGAGAAAATGGCATTTTACCTTGAATTTCACTCAAATGATCAAATTCTGTAACCACTCAGAGTTCAAAGTCAGGTTAGGGACGAAGGGATCACTACATGCCCTCTCTAGCATTTGCACAGCACTTGCACAAAAAAAGTCTGCTGATGGCTCTCTCCTACTCCTGACTTACACCTTGTTGCTCTTGCACCATGGCCCAAATTTTCAATGGGATCTCTAGCAGGGGGTCCAAAGGCATCACAGTTCATCTAAAAGTCTGCCTCTAGGCATGCCGTTGCAGTCAGTCAGCAGGCCAATGTGAGACTTTTGAAAGCATCACCAAAACCCCATGCTTCAGAGTACCTGGGACAAGTTTCGCTCACATAAAGGCTTTCTACCAGAAAAAAAGCATGTGACGGCATACTGAGTGAAGTCAAGCTTCTGGGTATGTAGCTTTACATAGTAAGAAAGACAATCAGAGAATTAAAACCCCAAATTAATATCCATGAAAAAAAATACTTGATTTTTCAAACAAAGATATTCATTTTTAATCTCCAGTATCCATGAATGACAGCAACGACATGCCAGCTGCAGTGTGGGAGCCTTTGAAGTTTCCTGCTGGGGTGGCTGAGCAGGACTAGCAGGATGCATCAATCTGAAGGCAGCTTCCTACCTTCGTGGCAGGAGCCCACTGACTAGCTGAAGGGAAGGCTCTGAAGGATACATGGGTGAGGACTGCACCTCCTGCTCACAAATTCCATGTAACACACAAGATGTACAAGTTGGCTTGGAGCAGGGGAAGAAGCCTTATTTTACCCATACACAACAGTCTGTTGCCATACAGGTTTTACCACACAAGAAGATGAGGTTGATTAGGAACAGATGATGGATTTTTTTTTTTTTTTTTGCCATTTTCTTTTACAGTTTCAGGATATTGCATCTTTAAGCCTGTGCTCATTGCTCTAAATATGCATGTTTTCACATATATATATAAAAGTACTGAAGTTTTTTTTATATATATCTGCATGCAGAGACAAGTAGGTACATAGAAGAAGTCATGTTCGCTTGCTCTGACATGCTGTAGGTAACTTTGCTTATACACAGGGAACCTGTAGTACATTATTCATAAAGCAAACTAAAAGGTAATCATTCGAGAGCAGCTAGAAAGGTGTTGAGCAGAATACACAATAGGATATCTTCCTTTTCAGTAAAAGGAAAGAGTAAATGTAGACACCAGGGTATGGGGGCAACATGCTAATAAACTGTTTCATGAGAGAAAACAGTTTTTATGGAGAAAGCATAGACAGAATCCAGTGTTTCAACATATTTCAGGACAGCATTAGACAGCATTAAACAGTCAAAAAACTTGTATCAAAAAAGCATTTCCATCTACCAGACTGATAGGGCAATTGCCAAGGATGTTTTTCCTTTTCAAACAGTTTAACTTACTGATTAGTAACAGCTACTTAGAATAATCTAAAAAGTCATCACATGAAAAACAGAAAAGGAAATTATGAATGAACAATCTCAGAGCTTAGATCAGTACAGTCTGCTCTTTGATCTGAAATGGATTCAAGAGAACTGAATCAAAAGCATCTTCAAGTTGTCTTGAGTTTAAAAGTTGTTCAGTCATGCCCATCCTTTTTAATATTCCCAGTCACACACTTAAACGGAGAAAGACCATGAGGGATTGATTTCATTAAGAGTTGTTATTTAAGACTTAAGTATGCATACGAATCCATATCACAGTCTGAACTTGCCTCCCTTTGCCCCCAAACAGGTTAAAATTAAGTATTACCAGTCTACTTACCTGCAAACACTAGATTTTCTGGACATGGTAGTACTGGGAGAGGATGGAGGAGTCTGATAAGACCAGCTGTAATCAGAACCTTTCAAATCTAAAATTACCTGATGAAAGATAATCAATAGCATCAAGGACGTGGAAAATTTTTTTCCCTTGTCAACAGAAAGCATCTGCTTGTCATACAACATTTGTCACCACTACAAAATTTCAGTGCCAAATGACCCAGTCTCAGTTCTCTTCCAGAATTACACTGTGTATATTACACAGGAGAGTCAGCTTCATCCTTGGCTTTCCAGGAACTACTTCAACACTAGGGCTGCTATCACAGAAGGAAAGTTCAGATTTGAATGGAAAAATCTTTAGGAAGTAAACTGGAGATTTATTTTATGCATGCTGTTTTGTTCTGGTTTTTTTTTTTTTCTTCCCCCCCCTAAGAAAAACTATTACAGCCTTAGAGTTTAAAAACTGTTGCATTTTTAAAAATTAATCAAAGATCCAATATTCAACCACAGCAGAGCTTCCCTCCTTTACACTTCTAGGTCAACAATAAGATGATTAAGGCATGACAAGAAAACTGAGTTCACACAGCAGGGTTGGAGAAAAAGGTCCTATTTGGAGTCATTTAATGACAAACATTTTCCTATGCATTTTAAGGACAGCATGGAAACATGCTCAAATGTTAGACTCCATCAAGCTATCTAACCCCAGCAATCTTGCGACCACATAAAGACAGGGATGCTCAAATGTAGGGCAAGGGGATGGCACTCATTCCTCATGTACTCTCAGCAGAAATTGGGCATCTTCATATACTTCAAAGTGTTACTGCTACCACTTCACACTGGTCTCACCAAATACTTCAGGAGCATTCAGTTGGTACTTCAAAATAAATTTTTTTAAATTGCTTATGTTAAAAATGACCTTGCTGCAGTGAAGCATCTACAAAACATAACACTAAGCCACTAAATGCTAGTAGTCAATATTCCTCATAACACAAAAGGAAAACCAGTACAAGCTACAAATAAAAATGTTCCAGGTAACAAGAGCTAACCTGTTCACTTGAAGATGGCAATTTGTGTGGATCCATGGTGAGACTTTTCAGGTCATCTGATATGGTTTGTAAATGGGTTATTTCTCCTAGCATTGATATTTCTTCTTCCTGAAAAGACAAAAGAGCAAGGCTAATCACAGCCTTGGTTTTAAAAATCAGACCTGTAACACAATACACAACCTTTTTCTTTCTGCTGATGACTGTGGGAATGCCCAGTGGAGCTGCTTTTTCTTTGCCCATTAAGGAATCACTTTGTATGAAAGAGGGTTGAAAATATTAATTTAGAGTTTTATAACTACTTTAAGATTGCTGTAAGTTCTGAGGCCCAGAAATCTTTTCTCTCATCAATTAGATAAATAAGTCTCAGCCTTCTTTTTGTGACATCTTCAGAAAGAGACTGTCATTTTTGCTGCATTTGGAAAAGATTTAACTCTTCTAYGTATACTCACTAACGTGCCCTAAGGATTTTAACCTTGAACATAAACAGGGGTTAAACTTGTACTTTTTGCTAGTTTTTTGAAACTTTGAGATAAAGGCACTATACAGGTACAGAGCGTTAGTACATCCATGATTCATTCTGGCTCAAGCTACATCAACAGCTAACTCAGATGATTCCTGCACCGTAAGTTACCATAGCAATCCCTTAGCTACCATGGTAATTTCATCCAGGTCCTCAGAGTCTGGAATGCACCTCCTCCTGCTCAGCCATCACCTCCCTACTTCTCTAACCATGGTTTTCTGTTGAGACTGATGCTTTTTGTAAGCAAGCATTGGGAACATTTTCCCAGTACGCTGGAGACCCTTCAGAAATGCATCATGCTTGCACAAAGCCACAAATAATTCATCGCCGGGCTTCAGACAACCTGAGATGACGAAAATATACTCAAACCTTTTCAATGAACTGAAAAAGCTGTCATGTAGGAGGAAAAGAGCTGCCAGAAAACTGCATGGAAGCAGCCTGCAATCTGTCAGATAATGTCATTATATACACAGGGGAGGTCTTGAAACATTTATCAGTCCTAGCACTGGAGTAGGAGTAAGGAAGATTTATATTAAAATGTGATGTTAAGAAAAAAAGCAGTGGAAAAAACTGCATTAGCAATGTCTCAGGTCGGTATGCAGAGGGAACTCAAGCCCACTTAAGTCTTTGTGCCCATTGTTTCCCCATTAGTCATCTTGAAAGTATTCAGTGTCTTCAGTCACTGAATTACTCCAAATGCCTACAAGAAAGGTCCCAACTGTYGCCACTTCCTAGGCAGAGATGCAAGTTGAATTTTGGCTGTAGAAATTCATTCCTAAGACATAACGAGCTACTCTTTTTAGAGGCTTTTGGCCACTTATCTAATTTGTGAATTGTACCGACTTAAAACGGAGAGCTCTTACTATCACGGGCCGCAGCATCGAGATGAAAGTACAGAATCGACCGCGCTCCTCGATCAGAGCTTTTCTGACAGCTTGCTTCTCAGTTTCTTCAAGCAGCAGGTACTTATCATTGACATCTTGTAAAGCGCTATCCAACTGGGGCTGAATGTCACCCCGTCCTGTATGCAGGAAACAATCAAGAGTACATTTTGTCAAAACTGTGGATCTCCATAGAGGAAGATCTTATTTTCAGCCAGCACTGCTGCCGGATTGTGCTTTTGCAATTCAAGTCTCAACCAGCATTTTCCCTTAATTCAAATTAGTAAGGGTTTTTTTCCCAATTAAATCAAGCATTTCATAGTATTTGTTTTTTCCCCTTTTGCACAGAATAGAAATCCAGCTCAATTCAAAAGGTTTCAATAAGCCAAAGACCGCATTTCACACAAGGACTTTCTCAAAGTGTTAACTGTAGAAACCCTTCAAATCATCCTTGCTGAAAATCAACATTTTGCTAACCGGGAGAGTATTAACCACTAACCCCAGGTATATTCCTCTTCCTTCCTACTTTTGTGCTTAGCAAGGTCCTAATGACAACTTTGTGGAGTCACTAAATGAGTGAATGAATCTCCTATATGAGATGGTATTAAGGACATGTTACTGATCATTGGACCACTGGATTCAAGTACTCTACACAAGCAACTGCTAAAACAGTTTTCTTCGTCCCAAAGTCCAAACCAAAAAAAACCTATCAACATGTCAAATACATAGTAATGTCCAGTATTTGTCTATGGAAATAAAAAAAATCCAATGTTTTGCAATCAAAAAGCTTCACTGTGTTAATTATAGTCAACTCATAATACCAAAACTTTCTGTGACGGTTAAGTACCTTATTCTGCACCAACTGCTTACTTTGCATCATGCCAAAAATTTATTTGTCTAGGAATGAAGAACTGCTGCTTACCCATAGTATTACTGAGCCAACAATGTTGCAGTTGGAAGATGTTTTTCATGCAGCTTACACCCCTAAATATTTTAAAGAACCTCAGTTGTGTAAATTTTCTCAAATCTCCCAGAAACACCACCACATGCAAATTAAGTATCCAGGTACATATCCATGCCACTGTTGCTAAATACCAGGAAAATAACATTGAAAAATGGTGGGTGAGTTACAAGCAGCTATCCAAAATCAATTTTTATGGACAATAACCTTTCTGCATGGAGGATTTAAAGCTACGAGCAAGAGGAAGAAAAAAGTCTCTTGATGTGTGTAGTACACCATGCAGATGACTCAAGGTCAGGGTTACACAGGAAAACCTTTGCCTTATTATCACATGTATCTCTTCAATACTCCAGAGTGAGGTGAAGTCATCAGCTCCCCTGCACTGATACACAGCCAGAGCCGCAGGGAAGAGAGCAGCGATGGAAGCAAAGAGAATCACGCAGGCTTAGTGGCATTACGGACTGGATATATCCAAATCTCCTCTGTACAGAGTCAGACATAGTCCAGATAAAACTGCACAGAAACCCACAAGCAGAGCTCTGAGATGCATCCTCAAAGAACTGCGTGCAGTGCAGCACTGGCACGGCCACTGCCAAGGCCACCTGGGTACCAAACTGCCAGCAGGAACACCCAGTGTCTAATACTCTAGATCAGGCTGACCGGTGCAATGTTGTCATAAAACTGTTTTGGAAGTAAATACTTTCAAAAATAACTGACTCTGAAGTTGCAGTCACCTGCTTCCTCTTTCAAAATTAGCATCTGCCAGAAACAAGTTATAGCAGAGTTTTGGATGACTCCCTGAAGGTCCTGTGCCTTCTTGTCTGTCATCCTTAGGAGGCAAACTGGGCCCTTCCGCTTGAAGATGATTCTGTACATTTCAGGCCCTTCCTCATACTCTCCTTTGCTATCAGATGCAATGATTAAACATTATACTTCTCTGGAGTAGTTCTTTCAAATTCCTTATGAAACCAAGACTTGCATTATTGCTCAGACCCCTTATTTTGAGAGCTGCTTGGAAATTACAACAGGTGAAAGAATCTCACATTGTTTAAACCTAGATACTGGCTCACTAGCATGGATGTACCAAATGCAAAATGTGTTAGTTGCGAACTAAATCACACACTCATTAGTTCAGCTCTGGAGAACTGCTGTAAACGTTCAGCTGCTCCATCACGCACTTAACGCAGTAAATCCTTGTTAAATGCATTCGCCTACGCAGGGAGAAGACACACATTTAGAAAGCAACTGAACTCCACTGATAAAGTGGGTTCAATTATAGTGAACTTTGGTAATTTATGTGGACCTCACAGATCACCACGTCTTGGACCAGAGCAACAAGAGCACCCAAAACATGGGGCAAAAATAAACCTCATTTACACTTGTGTAACTCATTTCAACAAAGTTATCAGGATAATGTTCAAGCTGTGTATTGTAACCCTTTGGCGAAAGCGCGTGTAAAACTGCATTGCTCTCCAACATCCTCTGTACCTCTGCGAAGTTTCCATTTTATTCCTTTAAGTGAGTCGGGACATTAACAGACATACCTTCTCCTCACTGCTACTTTCACAGACCCATTTTTATGCTATGGCTCTTGGGCACCTATGTAGTCAGTGAAAACACGAGCTGTCCGGGGTATAATTCAGAGCAGGAAACAAGCTTAGGTGAATCATTTAGATGAGGCTATGAAGTCAGATGTTTACATTGCATGAATACAGCTCTCTCCTGATGTCTCCTTGCAACACATCTTTTAGGAGCAGGAAAGCTTTATTAACATCCTTTGAAAGCTCCATAAYGCAGACATCAATCTAGCAAGTCTTTTGAAATCAGGCATAACTCTTCCCACTCCCTGAATTGCCAGCTGCCTCCCATGGCACTCAGACAGCTCGGGAATTTGAGGGACGAGATCTCTGCCCAATTTAACCAGTTTCCTTCGCTAAGCAGACCAGAGCACAGCCCCTCGACAGCACTCCTACACCCAGAGGACACTGATGATGTGAGAGCCAACTGCCAATCACCTCTGCTCCTCACCCACCTTGGGTCTCTGCTAGTTTGAATTCACTACTTATCTCAGAAGGGAACATTGACCACTGGAGAGCAATGCAGTTCTTTTTCCCTTTGAATTATGAGGGGAAGGTCACTTAGAATCATAGAATCATAGAATCATAAAGGTTGGAAAAGACCTCCAAGATCATCGAGTCCAACCGTTAACCTAATGCTGCCAAGTCCACCACAAAACCATGTCCCTAAGTGCCTCATCTACACGTCTTTTAAATACTTCCAGGGATGGTGACTCCACCACTTCCCTGGGCAGCCTCTTCTAATGTTTAACCACTCTTTCAGGAAAGAAATTTTTCCTAATGTCCAATCTAAACCTCCCCTGGCACAACTTGAGGCCATTTCCTCTCATCCTATCGCTWGTTRCTTGGSAGAAGAGACCAACACCCACCTCRCTGCAACCTCCTTTCAGGTAGTTGTAGAGMGCGATAAGGTCTCCCCTCAGCCTCCTCTTCTCCACACTAAACAGTCCCAGTTCCCTCAGCCGCTCCTCGTAAGACTTGTTCTCCAGACCCTTCACCAGCTTCATTGCCCTTCTCTGGACACGCTCCAGCACCTCAATGTCCTTCTTGTAGTGAGGGGCCCAAAACTGAACACAGTAGTTGAGGTGCGGCCTCACCAGCGCCGAGTACAGGGGCACGATCACCTCCCTAGTCCTGCTGGCCACACTATTTCTGATACAGGCCAGGATGCCGTTGGCCAGGATGCCATTGGCATCCCTTGTCTATGGCATCCCTGACAACTGATTGCACTATTTTTGCTGCAGACATGAGGCACACTTTCATAAGGAACATCAGCAACTGATGATTATTCTCTCCAGCCCACATTCCCTGGCCTTTAGGTTACCTGTTCAGAAACATTTCCAAACCAACACAACTATTGTAATGACAGAAAACAGTTCCAGAACAGTCTCACCATGGAGCAGCTGTAAAAGTGCACCTGGAAGGACACTCCTACCCCAGCTGCAGACAGGTTTGAATGACCCACCAAAGCAATCAGCATTAGCAATGGTCAAAAGCATCAAATGTAGTCACAGGTCTCTGGTCTGCAACCAGCCAGACATGAACGTGATGTAGGGATGGTTCTGCAGAGCACGTCCGATTGCACTCGGAAGAACGAGTCAACAATCTGAAAACCGAGGAGAAATTCAAATCCAGCCTTTCTCAAAGTGGAGCTTTGGTGTTTCAGAGAGGAGCAGAAATGCAAGACCAGAAGCTGTGGACTGACTTCTCCAACAGCACCATGCTCCAACAGCCTGGGGACTTGCTGCTTGACACGGGCAAGTAACAGCTAATGAACTGCAGTGAGCTGAACTGCTTCTCATCAACATTAACATGAATCCACTGCTACTCCAAGGACAGTCTTAATATGTTAACACTCAGAGAAGGTGCTTCACATCATTACCATGACGTGCAAGAGCTTTAAAGGACCAACATGCATTAAACCCTCAGTTTTACAGCGCTCTGCGTGAATCCTGGCTGAAAGCCTCATGCAGCTTCTTAAATAACCATTGTTCGAAAAGAACTTTAGTAAAGGAAACGTATTAGGGAGAAGGAAAAAGGTAAATCTAATTTTCAACCCAATTTCATGCCTATATTTTGTAAGACAACTTAAACTAGCAAAGCTGTCAGCAACAGCAAAGAAGAACAATGATTTTTAAATGCTCTCAGTGCAAGTCTGACTGCTGAAGTTAATACTGTTATTGACAAAGTAATGCAGCAAATATTGGTGAAATTATTATTTTCCACATTCTCACTTAAAGAGTGCTCCCTTGCACTTTTTTAGGTGTCTGCACAGAACTTGAACATTCGATATTGGACACTTTACTGAGTGGCAGAATTTACACTGTATGAGACAATGCTGAGTACACCTCTACTCATACAAACCAAAGCAGGGTCCAAGTCATTCATTCCCAAATCACCTTCTTTACAAGACCGTACCTGCTTCAGCTGCCAGGATGAATAACCCCTTTAAGTCCTGCACAGTAAAGCCAACAAATAAACTAATATGGATCTAGGCTGAGAACGGAAGAATTCTGCCACCGTTTACGGGAAGGAGGAAAACCTCATTGCTGGTGTTAACTTCAGACCCCTTCAGCAACCAAATCTGAGTCTTTCTGGTGGCTACTGGAGATCTGAATCAGCTGCTAATGTTCAAAAGTGCTAAGTTGTCCCTTAAAAGAAAAGTTCCAAGTTACCAAAGGAAACTTCCAGGTTGAATTACAAACCAGGAAAAACACAAAGTGTGGTTTCAAAAAAGGGGACAAGCAGCAGGCACCACAGTGCCCAGCTCCAGGAGCCCAGCTGAGGTGCCTCGGTTGAGAGTCTCCCAATCTAATCAATCCAGGCTTCTCCAAAGGGCAACACCTACACCATTCCACCTCCAAGCGGAGGTATGATTATTTCTCTCAAATTCAGAAACACCGCGTTTCATTCACAAAAAGATCTCAAGGCAGCTACTTTAAATTTGCAATACAACTGAAACAGCACTCCAATTTAAACAGATTTGAGATGTGATCAGGCAGCAGAAGAGGAGACAATTGTGATGCTGATTTCCACCCCTTCCCCAGCATAAAGTTAAATATAGTGATTTCTTATCTATCGGTTAAGAAAGGTGCATGCGATCTTCAGAAAAAAGGGGGACTTGGATCACAGGTTTACAAAGAACAACACTAAGGACTTTAAGCTCTAGACTTTAAAAGTCATATTAACAATAAGATATTCAATTATTTGAACATCACCTTGATGACGTGTCTATTCCATTTAACTTCTCGCCCAACTGTGACATGATTTATCAGTCCATGTTAATCCCTTTCTAAAATAAATCAAAGGTTTATCTACAATACTGATTTTCTTCTTTTACAGTGTTCCAATTAGATGTCAAAAGAAAATAAATCAAAAGATGGTTTGTTCATTAAGATTAGGTAATATTTTAGTTTCATTAGAAATTAAAGTCTAGGCAGTTAGTGGAGACCAGACACCATAAAGAGGCCACAGCAAGGGCTACAATAAACCAGCCACCAGGGTTACAGCATGGCACAGACTTACCCAGAGCCTCAGCTGTCAGGCAGGTGCGCATGGTGAGAAATTGCAGGACACAAAATTGACACAGAAAGGAAAATAAAAAAAGTCAAACTGGTATTCCAGCATTCCTAGAGTTTAGACATTATCATCAGCGCCAAGACAAGAGAGCGAGCAGTTTGGACTAGACTATTTTGACTTCTTCCATTGCTGATAAAGACAAATGCATTAGCTTTGCTTCCTGATGAGCTGTTGCAAATTAAACTCCCGGTTATTTACCATACAGTTTTATTTTAAGAGACTTAAACCAGTTTAGGAACTTTGTTTATCTTGCAGATTCCTAGGTGAGAACATGTTTACCCGTGCTTCAGAGAAAGTGCACAACAGAGACAACTGTCAAACTCTGGTCAAGCTGATGAAGAGGCACAAAGCTCATCCCCTCGCAGGGAAGAGGCAACTTGAACTTGCAAAACTCTAGGCGGGTGCTGCATTAGTAACCACAGCGCTTTTTGATGTTCTCTACTGCAATTACATTAATAGATTGTTAATTAAATGAAAAACTAATTGCTGATGCAATGTGGAGGAACATCAAAAAGATTAACCATGATATGTGTATTTTAATTAAAAAACTTTATATATAAAGTTTTGCAACAAACCTGGCTTGCTGTCAAAAAAAGGGGAACTATCAAGAGGCATTCAAAACACAAGGAATGAAAATAAATCAAAGTAGTATCTCCGGTCACTGATTTTGCAACATGTCTTCACTGAATTTTTATAAAGTGGAGCTTACATTATAAGCTTGTGGGGGTGGAGTGGGGGAGAAAAAAAACACCAAAAAAAACCCCGCAGGCACCATGGCCTCATCCACACAGGATTTTTTCCCTGCAACAGATAAGGATAATTTGCTCATTAGCTTCCCTCCTTCTGAGCTGTATCATACTGACTCCATAGTGAGTCCTGGCTCTCACTTCAGTCATCATGCCACACTTGATCAATTTAGAGGAATAAGGCTATCTCCTGACAGAGAAAGGGTCTGGCCAGGGGTCCTCCCTCCCCAGCCTGCCACTCCAGACAGGGCAAGTGCCAAGTATAGAAAGAGGGCAAAGTACTTGAATGAAAAGGTCAGCATTTGCTTTAAGAACTGAGATGTTCTTCAGTTATCATTATGTTGAAGAACTTTATGTTTTTCAGTTAAGAGTCACGGGGTTTGCTCAATCATCCTTGAGAGAAGTATAACAACGTTACAGTTTCAAAGACCAGAGTGTAACACAAAAACAGCTGCAAAGGCTCTAAAACACAAACAGGTCATCTTTGCTAACCAGGAGGAGGGGAAGAAAAAGCACTTTTGGCAGTAAATTAATATTCATGTTCTACTCTCTCAACTTCATTAAAAGTAAGAATACTTTCCAAAACTGCTGCATACTCAAAAGTAGAGGTTGTGAGTTTGGATACTCAACGTTGATGGGACACAAGATGCAATGTTGTTCTGAATGTTAAGGGCACTCTGCAGAAACTTCTACGAATAGCTTAGAAATAGAACTCAGTTTTCACATTAACACGTTATATTACTGGGAGTGTTACATATAACTCCTTTTCACAAATCCGCTTGGATTCAAGCATTTTCCTCAAAGCTCACACACAGTGTCACATGAAGAACCTGAAAATGAAACCTACCAATGAAGTTAAAGGCAGAAGGGAAACCTGCCTAGTTAATCATTAATAGCCAAGCTGAAAAACAGAAAATAAAGCCAACATGCACTCCAGATTTTACATATACATTCAGTTATCTTTTAAGTTAGTCACTTGATGCTTTTTTTTTAAACTAAGAATCATGCATTTTGTTAACCTTCCAAAATGGTTACATGCAGAGCCACAGCTGCCATCTCTCCTCTGAATTCAATATAGCATCAACAGCTTCTAGCAGCTATGGATCCACTTACGAGGCCTTGACTCAGCAGAAACCTAAACATGGCATTTATTTTAAATATATGCATAATTATTCTGCTGACTCAGGTTAGCTGGGCTGACTTCTGATGTCCAATGTTTGTCTGAAAACAAAGAGCAATTTAGAAGATGTATGCAGTTCCATGCACTACATAGCTTCATCTGTTCAGACAAGAGCTAAGTTTCAATGCTGGGGTGGGCAACACGCCCTGGGGCCTGTTCCCCTTGGGAACAAGGGTGTAAGGAAAAGGATGCACCTTGAAGATCACCATGACACCCCCAGGGACTGCATGGATCTGGGAGGTGCACCAGGATCCTATTTAGACTACATACATTTAGACTTCATATGGGTTTGGTTTTTTTTTTTATAGTCAAAGACAACAAAAAGAATGAAAATTATCCCTGTAAGGTCTTTTGAAATGCAAGACCTTCATTTACACACAAACTTGTCATTTTACCAGATATACTCTAGCAAAATTCCAAAAAGGACCCCTAACACCTTTTTGCTTTGTTTGGAAAGCTTGGTGTTTTCTCTGTCACTTCAAGCTTTGGAAACACCTTTATTGCAATTAACACACCTACTCTGCAAACATAATTTCTAATAAATGATCTTAAATGCCCGGCCTGAACTTTCAACTTGGCTGCATGGAACCAGAACAAACAGACCATGCACAAGCCAGAGAACAGGCAAACCCCAACGTACCCAGCCCCTTAGCACTAAGGTGGGGTGCCCAACCTGTAGCGCTCCTGCCAGGACAAGCCACACAGCCCATGGCCCTTTCTCCCAAACGTCCTTGGGATGCAGGCAAGGAGCAACGAGCTGCTATGCATGCTGCAGCCGTCAGCTATGAGAGGGAGCCTCTGCAGCCTCATGCGGCAGGGAGAGAGGACACCACTGCCATGACGTGAATGAGAGAAGTAGAGGGTTATATTTGAGTTCCTAGATCTGAAGCTGCCCAAAGCAGAAGAAAACCACTTTCTTATCCAGTCACAGCAGAAAAAGCTTGAAGGATGTTTTTAGTAGCATGCACAGTATTTAAGCAAATCCAGAATTCAGCAAACATCTCACTTGCCCACAGATGATCATAAGGTTAATTCAAAAATATTCTTATAAGGGCTAGGAAGGGAATGAATTGGTTGTTTTAGAGTTCCCATAGGTGAGTCAGTAACTTTACAGAAAAATCAAAGGGACAGGTCCTGCTTGAGGAAGAACAGAACAAAAAAAGTCAAGTCTGAGCAACAGGGAAACAGGAGAGTTGAAGACATGGTAAGACATTCATGCACTCAGCCACATGCCACTGCTGGGACAGTTTCAGCCAAGAATTTCCCTGCCCATAGTTCAAACCTCATTTGTGACCTAAAGCAGAATTACTTCTGCAGCTTTATCATTTTATAAATAAACCCCTTCTTGATTTTTTTATCCCTCAGTGACAGCAAGAGCAACATACTTCACCACGTAGCACATTAAACAGATCTGTCAAGGTGGGTACATACAAAAAAGTTTTCGTAACAACATTTGACATTGCACTCAGACCAATGCTTTATTCCTTCAAGGTAGGGATCAAAAAGGCAGAGAGTGGAAAAAGCATCTGCTACTTTTTTTTCTTCTATATTTAAGCGCTGTAGATAACTTGCAAGAAGACAGGGTGAACTTCCTCCCACCTCCCACCCACTCGTGCTGGGAACCCACAGGGCCAGCAGCTTTGGGCATTCATTCTCACATCCGTATGAGCCTCAGCACCTGACTGCATCTCTCCTCCCCAGGAGCCATGAGAACAACTCCCAGCTCCTCAAAAATATCGCAGCTCCTCCCTTCCCCTGTACTGGCTACCTGCGAGCCTTCATCGCTTCCACCTTCCCCATACGCATCCCTCTGCGACCAGCTTTAACCCCACCTCAGTCCCATTGGGTTTGTGCTCTGGACCCAAACACCATGTCTGTGAGAGCAGTTCTGAGGGATACAGCACAAACTACAGCAGGTTCACTGACAACTCCAAAAGCATGTCCTAACAGCAAAATTAATCAAGGGAATGACATTTTAAAAAAAGTCTTCAATCATAGCATGGCTGCTATAAAAATGATAGCAAAACGAGGCCTGTTCCACTCCCCGCTCAAAGATGTTTAATCCTGAAGGAGGACAAGACACCAGTGTGCTGACCCTCATCACTAGACATGGCACACATTTCAGGAGGGAGATAGGAATCCAGAAAATCCAAGAAGAAAGTCCACTTGCTTTAACCACTGCTGACAGACACCTACAGTGGCATCTGCAGTATGAGAACAGTGGGGTTTTTTTCCAGAAGGCTTTAAGTGCTTCTCTCTTCTCTTCCCACCTCACAGAAAATGCTGTCTCCTCCTCCAAGACTGCAGATTGAGTTATTCAATGCTCAGAAGCAGGATAAAAGGGAGATAGAGCCAGATAGCTGTCAATTCATAGAAAGGGGTTCAAAAAATGGTTCCTTCTTCCAAGATCACGGACATGCTTTTCTCAGCTCTCACCTACCATGCATTGAGGGGCTGTTTGTATCACACAGGGACAAGAAGTGATGAGACCAGAAAAGGGGGGAAGAAAGGAAAAGAAACGGAGGGAGTATCACAGACTCTTTAAAGCTATTGGTCTGAAGTCAGACAATTTGTCACACAAAATGAGAAACATGTTTACACACACACCCAAAAATAAAATCCTATCACAAAAAATCGTGTCCCCCTAAAGATGACCGTTCTGATTTAAAACACTAAACTTTTCCACAGACAGAGCCTACTGAGCTAAGCTCCCTTTTGCTGGCTTCCATCTCTCCCTGCCTCACCCCTCATCTAAAGTCACCTAAAGCTCAAGAGCAGTTTTCTAGTCATGTGGCTTCCTACCAGTGTAATTATTGACTCACCTATTAGGAAGGACAGTTAGAGACAGCTCACCTGTTCTGGATAACACACAATTTAAAAAGTTCAAGAAACTCCCCGCCCCAGCATTCATTTTGCTTGTCCCTGGGCTCACAGTTTTTAGGCTGGAGGGGAAGCACAAGTTGCAACCTGCAGGCTGAGCGCTGCTCAAAGCACATTTCCTACCCAGTTGGGAAGAGCCCAGTGCCGGGAAAGGGAACCAGAAAATCTGCTTCTGTACAAGCTCCATATCATTTTTCCAAAGCTTGGTGGGGTTTGCACTTGGCCAAGTAAAACCCTTAGTGATGGCAATGCTGCAGCTATCAGTGATGCACATTTCCATTAATATGATGATGAAACTCCTGTGACAAGATGGTGGTGGGAGAGCAACAGGAGCATGAGATTCAGCTGCTAAAAAAGACAGATTGCCTTTGTGGAGAACTCCCTTTCCTTTCTTACTCATCCTTAGTTTTCTGTGGTTGCCAAGTGCCCTCCCCCTGACAACAACCCATGCCACCTTCTCACACTCTGAGGAATAATGTAAGGTTTAGGAGATTACAGGCTGTTAAAAAAAAAAAAAAGAAGAAAGGTGGTAGAAAGGGAGAACAGTGAGAAATGTTAATAGTTACAGAACATTTACATAATGGCTTTTTTTATATTATTCCAAAAGATTCTAGAAAATTCTACAGGTATCTACACAAGTCATGTTACAGTGTCAACGTTCCTAACAGGAATAAGTTAGCAGCAAGCAGTCTATTTTAAAACATGATTGACTTTGTACAAACAGTTTTAAGGCTTTTGTATAAGAACATTAGACAGCAGCTTCAGTATATGATTTAAATGACACATAGTAATTGTACCCTGGTGTTCAAGTACGTACCAGGAATACATTACAGGGGACTGAATTATTGCAATAGAAAGTCCTATCGCTGTTCAATCTTTGTCAATGAGCACAGCACAAAAGGTTTTTAACAGTACAAGTATGAAGCAAGTTACCTTTCTTTGCTTTCTTCTGTAGCTTCAGCGTGTCAGACGATTTCTTTTTTATCTCTTGGCGGGCTTTTTTGTATTCTAAAAAAACACACAGTCTCTATTAGCAACATACTCGAAGTCAAAATGAATGTTTTTCACAGAAAAGACTATGTTTAAAGACATTAGACTACATWTAAGAGGACAGCTACTATTAATCAAAGTGACTTAGAACTCGCATTTTGTAGTGCCTATACATTTGGCTTAATATAACATTTTAGGGTGTGAGCACATTCACATACCAAAATCTTTCCCAAATAAACAAAGCCTTTACAGAAATAACAACTGAGAACACAGTACAAAATTAGAGTGCTTTTCATTTCAGAGACTCATCCACTCTCAGGAATGGAAAACAGAGATGACAGGTTTCTCGAAACATCTGTGTTCAAAAACAAGTATCCAGAAATGGCAAGGCAGAGCATATCCTGTGATCCCTCTCCAGCATGAGAGTCAGGCAGAGGGAGAGGGTGCTAAAACTTTGCCCAAGCAAGGGTCACATTGCCAGCTCTTCCTGAAGAAGTGAAGCATGCTGTAGTTGTCCTCATTTTCAGATGAGCTGCAAATCTCGGGAGAATTAAAATCCCAGAACAAAATATTCCACCTCTAGTCCAAGCACACTAAAGGTACCAGGTATGAAAACTGATACTTTAAAAAAAAAAAAAGATAAAAGGCATGTATGCATGTATGTACATATACACATACACTTTAACAAAGGAGGTCAATGTTATTACTCTTCTATAGATGGAAAAACAGAAGCAGGCTGGTGGTGGGCACAGGAACTGTACCAGGGCCAACTGCACCCCCAACAGCCARGTCTACCCACTAAACCCTAAATCTCACTGCCACTTTGGCCAGGGTCGCCCCTACCTGTAGGAACCCAGGTGATTCCTCCCTCCTGCTCACTACCTGCTTAACACTCTCTGCAGCACAAGGTGGAAATTTTTTCAAGAGCTGCTGATTTATCTGCTTCTGTTTGACCACAGTAATAGTGGGGCAAGAAGCAAATCCTCTTTTGGAGGCCAAGCACAATCCTTCCCGTCAGTTCTCACCCTCCCCAAAATAAATTATGGTGATGCTGCTTCTTTCAGACATAGCAAAAGTCTTCAATTTTCAAGGGTCACTGGTGAACTGCAACCTGCTTTCAGCACCTGTGCTAGAGGGCCATCATCCCCAATACAAGTTTTGCAAAGCCAAAGGCATCAACCAACATGCTCTTGCTGTGCAAGACTTTGCTGCCTTCTGCTCGCTCCCCCAGGAAAGCCTCTGGAGCCATCATCAGCACTGCAGCTCTGAGYGTCCCATGTCCAAAAACACAGCTTTCCCGTTCCCCAGGTGCACATTTCTGTATTGCATCAGATATAAAATAACGACGCTGAATGTTTTACAGGGCTGTGCATTCCCTGGAGGACACTATGTCTGAGACACAACATGATCTTACAGTTAGCTTTTAACTACACCCCGGGGCTTTGCAGAGATAGATGCGGCATCCCCAATCCTCAGCACTATTGGAGATCATACAGTGAGAGTGGGCTAACAGAGTTAAAACTAGTCACTGCTTACCAGTCTAGAAAAACAACTTATCACTTGGGGTCCTGCAAACTAAACCTTCAAAATGTATATGCAAGGGTTAAAAATTTGTTAGGCACTTTGGAAGAGGAGTGTTTTAGAAGAGAAACGTTGCTATACATATTTAAGCGCGTCATTCAGTTCCCCAGTACAAACATGAAAAGAGGAAGAAAAGCTGATATTACAATCTTACTCCTATTAAAGAATTCTTCCTCTGTAACTACCTTTTGCATGGTCTTTATCCAGTTGATTGGCCACTTTCTTCCACTCTTCCATCTGTTCTTGAAGTGGGTTTATCAGACAGTCAATTAAAGCACTAATTTTGTTGAAAAAACACAAAGAGCAATCAAATCCTGCAGATGCCCCTATTCTTATATAGAGAGCCAAGGTCAATATTGGAGTATTTTTACTTTTTGCTGTGACAGCTACCAGTGTCACAATGTAAATACCAGAACATAAAAATGTTTACGCTGGAGAAAGCAAAAGAAAGGACTGGATCAAAAAAAAATCCACATCACAAGATAACCAGAATTACTGCGCATAAGTTCAGGACAGTGAGGAACAGAGCGTAAACCACAGGAGTGACCCGAAACAGGGCCAATGTAAACAGTTAGATCCTACTCATCTGTCACACAAAGAGCAGTTTAAATGGATACTCCAGAGACCGGAAAGGTTCATGCAGCCATGAAGATTATAAACTTAAATAACACACGTATATGCACRAGAAAACAGAGCAGTTGTACAAGCGAACAACATCCTGCCCACCGATGTGCCTCACCTCTCACCAGTGGAGTCCATGATACAGCACTAGTAATGCTCCACGAATTAATGAGATTGGGATCAAATCATTTAAATAGCTAACTCTGGGGTAACTAGAGACTAAAGTTGTCTCCTTACAGCCAATTTCACAAATATCTTTATTTTAAAAGGGAAAAAACATCCCAGGTYACCAGGCAAATGGTGGTTCACCTCAGGTCAAGTATAACTTTTAGGTCTGGTTAAAAAAGGCATATGTGCAAACTACTACTTACTAGAGGAGTAGGTTGTTTATGTATAGCGCAGCTTACGCATAAGTTAATCCTCTCCCATTACCTCTACAGTGTAACTTTAACTGCAAAAAGGGAATGAGAGAATTTGCCTTTTCTATACTTGTTTGCTGAAAGCTTCTCTCTTGGCCGCAAGTTATTTGGGCTCTCCAGTAAGCTAAGGAAGCAGCACAACACTTGCTGCTGCTTTAAAACTTAGTGACAAAGCTTAAAGTCCTGAAACAAAGACAGGTCGGTCACATCAGCAGCTGCCTGCTCAGCACCAAGCAACAGGAACCGACAGTGGGCATTTGCATCATTTAGAGTGATTTGAGGTGACAAGCCCAGTCCCCAGAACATGCAGTGAAACCCTGCATGTTCACAACACCTAGTGTGCTGCGGGGGAGAAAACAACTGCTGTTCTCAGTGACATGGTCAGAAATCAGCTAGAAAGCCAATGCTGGTGAACAGTTTTAGGTGTTCCCCAGTAGCAAATGAAACATGAACCTGGAGCTCCGGGCCAGGTACAGAGCCACTCACCTTGAGAACTGCCGGAGTTTGGACTCTATACTTCTGTGCCTCATACACATCCTGGTGAGAGCAGACCCAATCTCTCTGGTACCACCTGAAAAACAAAACAAGAGGCAGGTGAGACCCCTGATGAGATTCCTGCCTGTTGTGTAGGCATGTCAACCAGAAGGCAGGTGCCAAGTCTTCCAGAGCAACTGTAAAACAGATTCAGAATAACCGCAGAATCGACTAGGCTATTAACCGGGCAGGCCTCAGGGATATCTACCACCTTGGGAAGAGATTAATTCTTGTTCATCCAGAGACCAGAACTGAACAATTAAACACGATTAAAAAACACAGTTCTTCCCAGCAGCTTTATGTGCCATGAGGCCAAACTCCTTGGCAGAAGAGTTAAAAGAAAACGGTTTGTGATGTCAAAAGACAAGAAGCAAAGCTGGAAAGCAGGTAGGCATCTACAGACAGTTTACTTCCACATTTTGGAAATAAATCTAGGGGATTCGAGCCAATTTTCCCATATCTAGAGTGTTTAGACCCAATGCCTCAAAAGGATTTTGTGCCTCCAGAATATATAGCTAATCCTACATATTGCCTCATACATCACTGACACATACCATCAGCCTATCACACGAACCTGCCATCTCAGAGCACGCATATATTTTCATTACATTGCCAGAAGGTGGCACTATTTGCTCTATACCCTCATCTCGTTTCTGACAACTGCATGACAGCAAGAATTTTTTTTTGTAAGTGTTACTCCTCCGAAGTTTTCCCTTTTAAAAGCACACATTCCTCCATTTTCCACTTTAATCAGCATTACCAACTTTGATCAGCCTATTAAATTTCAATTTTATTTTGGTTAGTGTTAGTTTTGATAATTGCTTAGTTCCTATTTGCAAGCCAAATCTACTATTCTCAGGGTACAAACATCAACCTTTGTACAAAGCTTTTCCAAACTGTAGTATTCTCTAGAATGGCAAAGATATCAGCATCTATTTAAAAGTCTCATCTGATTATTAAAATAACCTTGATTATTAAAATATTAAAATAATTAAAATTATTATTAAAATAACCTTTGATTATTAAAATAACCTTGGACTTGTAATATACAGTAAAATATCTTCCTTAGGCTTTAAAAATGGTATTGTACAAGTAAAAAATATTTTCCTAGTAAAGAAACTTGAAAATTTTAATCATTTTATTTATTTTTTAAGCACGAAAACAAGTCACCATCTTCCTGCATTCTTGCAGAATTAAATCCTGTGCCCACAAAATGGCTCTGGAACAAAGACACTAAATAACTGGAACAAATTGTGGCTATTTGGTATTTTCCATTGTTCAAAAAGATAAACAGAAAGTCCTTTGTCACTTGCCCAATTACTCATGTTTTTATAAGGAGCTTTTGAAATAATATTATTTGGTAACACTGAAGAGCTGTAGCCTTGCTGTGTACGGGTGGTTGGGAAAAGCATACGGACTCCAGCCTGGACCCAGACCCATCTCTTCCGGCGATGCTGCACTTGCACAAGCTGTGATAGACTCTGGTAACTCAAAAAGCAATACAGAAGATGAGGAAAGGCGTAACGGAGAGAAAGCAACTGAAGGAAGAGGACAATCTCCACAACAAAAAGTGGATCTCTGTCCTAAAACATGGACATTTTTCTTTGGAGCCACTGCCAAATAAAAGTAACTCAGAACTTAATGTGGCGCAACTCCCAACAGCAGAGATGGAGAATGAACCAAACGCTTCCACAGCCATCACCAGCACAATTCCCAATCGAGTTTAAGCAAAAGGCAGRTTTTTCAGGTTGAAAACTCACTGAAATACTGGAATATTAAGGACTCTCAATGGTTAAGTAACACTGCTTTCCTAAGCCCATTATATGAAAAAAGGAAGAGTCATTTCAGAACAATAAATAGGAAATAAGTCACCATGTGTTTTGGGGACTAGGAAACAGGGTCAGTTACTATTAATATTAAATTGCAAGGTAACAAAATTTTAACTGAAACCCCAATAACCAAAGTATAAATATATCCCCTCAACACATAGTACAGATGGATGGGCAAGGTCAGCAAAACAGCTATACAAAGTTAGGTCTATACATTGGTAGTTGTGYTTGTTTAAAAAAAAAAAAAACACAACAAAATAAATAAAGCCTGGGAAGAAAGGTTATTCCATGGAAAAAATCCAAGCCCAACTGGTTGGGGATGAGGGAGGTTACTGGTTCTTCCCACCTTTTGAAACTTCATGTTATCCAAAAGTGTTTAAAAGAGCATGGAAATATGAGGTGTTAATTTTATTCTGTGAATAAAGACTACTCTAGCAAAGCGAAGGAAAAGGGAAAAAAACGGTTTTGAGAAGTTTTTAATGCCCCTTCTGGAAACAAGGTGTTGCAGAGGATGGGTTTAGGAGCCTGCTTGGGAAGGGGAATGAGGGGTACTGTTGGAAAGTTTGGGAGGGCTGAGCCAGCGGCCCGGCTCCGTCAGCATGGACCCGGGGAGGGCTGACGAGGCTCCCTTTTAACGTCCTATGTCAAGGTGTGCAGGGAGTCAGACAGTGCTGGCGAGGGTCAGTGAGGTGATTTGAACTCCTGAAGCAGCGGCTCTTGCCAGCCATTTGCTGTGAAARGTGCTGCTCAGCCCTTCCTAAAGCACGTAAATCCCTCCCAAACAGCACTTAAATTATAAACGCAACCTGCCTAAAAACGAAGAGCTGGGGAACATGATCGCTCCAAATGGCTACGACAAGAAAGGATTCCTGTTCCTCTGCAAAATCGTAACTCGCTACAATCAATAAACTGAGTTTACAATAAAGTGAATTCAGAATAAGCCAATAAAGTGAATTCAGTACTGCAAAATATCAACGTAACGCTTGCAGCAAACGCACGTCCCCTATACAGTCTTTCCAGCCGCCCTCTCTGCTCCTCTTGCTATAGGACCATTTAAAAGAGTTCCCCACAGCCTCTTGCCACAAGGCTTACAATGCTGTTGGACGCAGACAGGAGCAAGCTTTGTTTTTGTTCCTCAAAGCCTTCTCATTCGCAGCCTGCTGCCATCTCACCACGCGCCCGGCAGCTAATGGACACGCGGTGCATCAAGCGCCAAGGGGGGCAGGTGGCAGGGGCACGCTGAAAAGCTGTTGTGTGCCAGCAGCTTCAGCCCCAGCAACAGGGATGAAGCTCCATTCAATGCACGCTGCTACAATAAAGTCACTATGCATTTCCAATTCCTGTTTAAAAGCTAATGCTACTGGTGTCTAATTAAGTGTAGGAGAGAGAACCTTTGCAAGAGACAAGAGGCTTTTTAATTTTGGCACTCGCTCAATTAGCAGAGGCAAGAACCATGTCCAAGCATCCCTACATACCTACCCAGGTGAGACAGCCCATGGAGGTACAGATACACCTCCTGCAGAGTTTCTGGATGCCGAAACAGCAGCAGCAGCATTTCAGAAAGGATCACTTCCTCAGATATGCCTAAACAATTTGCGTTTTGGGGGTGCCTCAGCAATCCCTTGTTAAAAATCAGCCACCAGACTGAAGGAAGGACAGTACCAGCCCATCTCCTCCCATGCCTGAATCCCACCACTCCTCCTCAATGTATTAAGTACTCCAACAGCACCAGAGTTAAACGGAGTTTTGCCTCCCTGTTCCCAACTATATTATCTGTGAAGAATCAAAATGCTTCCTGAGAAGGCAAAAAAAATKAAATACAGGCCTCTCACCACCCCTTGATTTATTGAATTGGAGCACTATGGCCATTACCAATGCATTCAGCAGTCCTTCCAGAACATCTGCTGTGCAAAGGGTTTATCTCAACTGCCAGCAGGTTTCTGCAAGGGCTGGTTCTCACCAGCAGAACTGCACTGATGCTCCTGTTTCCAAAGGGCTGGGATCAGCTGGCTACACAAACTGGCAGAAGGGAACCATTTTGTACCACTACAGTGGTTTGAAAATGTCCAAACATAACAAGGGACGGTAGTTTGGATTTGCTTCTTTTACCCAATCTCAGCCAGACAGTCTTAGTGAACAAGAGTAACATATGCTTTATATAAAGTATCATTTGATGTTACAGTAGTAGTTTACTCACAGAAGGAGCGGGTGGCCAACGTGCATACTCTGCAAATAGAGATGGATCTTACAAGCGACATTAATGTGTGTGCAAGTCCTGGTATTGGCTATGCAGCTGAGTATTCAAAATCTGGTAAGAAGTTTACTGCACTGGGCTATGCCACAGTCATACAAAACCTGCTTCAGCCTCCAAATTAATTTACAGTTTATCTTTTCAAAAAGACCGGCTCCATAAGTGACGAATTGCCCACTTACTCAAGCCGTGAGCCGGGTGGGCAGAAGACCAAGTGGAAATAACTCCTTTTTCAGTGCTATCAACACACAGCCTTGGTGGCAAAAAAACCATCTGAAACAGAAGTGCATCAGGAGTATGCCGAAAGCACTGCCTGTCTCCACTTTGCTTACAAGCAGGTCCCTGGCAAAATGTCATGACGTTCTCCAGTAGCTTTAATTTCCTGAAGAGAAATACTGAGGCCACATTAGCCAACTTTTCATCAAACCAAGAGTATGTTGGGTGGGTGACCTGGGCTCCATTCACTGCTCTGCAGCTATGCAAGTTAAACTACTGTGCCTTGGGCTCGYGGTTTATAAAATGAGGCTGTGAATTATCTGCTTCTCTGACATACTACAATAATTCATCCACTAAGGCAAACAATGCATGGGAACGGTGTAAAGTAATACTTGGAAACCGGAGACGAGAGCCCTATTCATCAGAATTCCCACTCAGAGGAAGTGGCTTAACAAAATGCTCCTGTCAAATTTGATTAGAATGTGGGTGATAACACCAGCCTTATTTGTCATAAGTAAAAGGCAACTCTGCAAGGCAAAACATGCTTTTGCTCTCACCTTCCCTGCTTCTCCCTATTCCTGCCTAAGCCTGTAAAAGACCAAAAACCTTTTTCATGTAAGATAATTAAATGAAAGCCTGTGGACCACGACACTACAATGAGTCGGCATAAACAGCATAAATGATTTTCTTTCGATGCTTGCTTGTCATTCAACATTGCAGAGAGACAACAGGGAGAGACTGTAGGAAAGACACTCAATTGTTTTATTGGAGTCATTATGTTTGTATTTAATAATGATCATATATCAAGGAAATKATTATTTGATGAAATGCGCAGCTGTACAACTGCACAGCCTCTGTATACTCCAAACAACCCACTACAATCAACCTCTTATCTTCCTCCTCTCGCTTCACTGTTGAGCAACCCCAGAAGGCTCAAAAGATGACTGCCTTTCAGGAAGTGCCTTTAAGGCTCCAACTTATTAACGAGCTCATCTTTATCTTCAAGGGCAGAGTCCAAATGCGGCAGCTATTTCCCTCTTTCCCAAAAGGGAGAGAATGATAAAAAAATGGGTGTAATACTTTTGTAATTTCAAAGTTATCGGAAGAGGTTTCCATTTTCGAGCAAAGATTAAAGCAGGAGCAGAACAGAGGCTAGATTATTAAATACAACTCTGAACACGGGAGCTATGACAGGATGACTAACAGTAGGACTTTTTAAGTTAACGGTCATTACTCAACCCTTATCCAAACTCATGCTGTTAGAAGAGCAAGCAGTTTCCATCACTGATTACACGGGGCATGGACCTTGATCTTGCAAAACTGTTTATGTGGATGCCTCCGTGAAACTCAAGGATGATGGGATCAGTGCCAGGGTGTTACAGCAGACAGGGAAAAAAGGAGGGCTTTTGCCTAAAAGTGACCAGCACAGGGGTTGTAAGCATTACCACYGGGACAGAAACCTGAAAGTGGAGCTATGGTAGCACTTCATGTTTCAGGGTGTCAGCGGCCTCCAGGTAAGGCTTGTAAGTTGGAAAAACACATCAAGAACTGCAGACAACAGAGGGATGTTGTTCAGCATCTACCAGCCAGGAAGAGAAAACAGGACACCCTTATTCCTACAGCTACTAAGAGACTTTCTGAGCAGTGCTTGGCAAAGTGTCTGAAAGTTGCTGCTCAAAACCAGCTAAAAACCATTTCCTGAAGTATTAAAAAAACCCCAAATTTTAATTTAGACATCTTTCAGAGAAGACTGGATCAACAAATGCAGATTCAAGGTCAAACTAACCTAAGGATTTTAGATTAACCAAATTTAATAAAACAACTGTGGCAGACTATTGTCATGTACCGCATCCCTGCAGTTGTCATTGCAAAGGAACAGCTTGCTTGCAATGTTCAGTCGAGCGCCCTTTTGGGCAAATTACTTGGAAAACATATTTATAGCGGCTGATACGAAGTTGTCACATTTGCTAGAGCCCCATGCAGTCCAGACGATCCTGAGAAGAAAATGCAGTAGGTGGTTTATTTTCTCTTTTGCAGAAGAAACTAGCATTTGTTCATGGATGGGTCTAGCAGGATCTCAAATTGCATTTGCATTGATTTTAAAGGAGGAAGAAGAGTTAAGAAGAGTGGCAGTGGCAGGTAGTTAAAGCAGTAAAGAAGCAAAAGGAACAGGAAACCTGAGCCTGTGGTCCCTAGCCCACAGCCTGCCCTGGCAACCGTCAGCTTTAGGAAGTCCTTAAAACAGACTATGACCACGTTCCAGCCAGTATGCTAAAGAACACGCAAGAAAGCTCTTCTGATCTATCTTATTCCTCTGCTCAGCAGCATTTTTGCTTACCCTAGCTGTTCTCCTAACAGAGCACTGGGCAAAATCCTCGCCCCATGGGAGTCAACATGAGCGTTGCCGTTAAACAAGCAGGGTCAGGATTTCACCCATGCACACAGAGGTCACTACACGGTCCATCCGACATATTAAATACGGTAATGAACTGCTATGATCTTTGGACAGTTTGGGTTTAGTCAGCCTTCAGGGCATGCTGAAAAGCTCACCTGTGGCCCTCTGCTTTTAAAGAGGATGTCACACACACAGGTGGCTGAAAATGCTTTGGGAAGGTTTAAGTTACATTATCGTAGGATGCATCGTTTCAGTTTTGGAGAAATTAAGAAGTCTGTCATTGATTCACAAACTTGTAAGAGGAACAAAATGCATCACTGAACCATGACATCCTGTTAGAGAGCAGTAAAAGTCCAGGCAGAAGTGTTTCCCAGTAACAAAAGCCTCAAGTTCAAGCATGTTTGTGTCAGGAGTGCAAGCTGGCTTGGTCCCTCCTCCTCTCCCTTTCATAAATGGTGTTGCCAGCACAGACAGTTTTGCTTCTGGAGATTTCTTTCAAGAATTAATATCCATCCCTCCTCGCAGATGCTTGTTGCTTGTTTTTATGAACCCAGAGCTCCACATCAAGGTTTTAATGCCACAAAAATAAAGCATCATTAGAAACAGATTTGCTTAGAAGAGAAAATACCACACTTGTGTTTTCCAAGGGCCGTTATTTACATTTTATTCTTTGGAATACAAATAATTTCATTACTGAAAACATACAGGGTCTGCTAAACATCTGTGTTCACAATGAAGCTGTGCCCACTAACATTGTCCATACCTTTTCCCCATTTCTTTTCAAATTTATAGTTGAACGTATTTCTGAAATCATTCTATGAATAGCTACGTAAACCTAACGGTCTTCATCTGAGCAGATCCAACTGCTTTGCTCCAAATGCTACACCCACTAATGGCTTAAGAAAGGCAGGCGATGCCAGTCATCAAGCTCGCTGCCCAAAAAAAAAAAAGGAGCACGCTAATAAAAAGGACTCTTCATAATAAAAAGGGAATTCCTGAAGAACGCGAGGCCAAACCTGCATGCTGTTTCGGAGTAACCCCTCACCTGTGCAGCATCCCAGAGCYGAGCCGCAAGCCGATGGGTATCCAAAAGCCAGCTCTATCAGCCAGGGATACTCGCTGCACCAAGGACCACACTCCACTGCATGCTCCAGATGGTGAAAAGATGGAGACCTGGTTCAGGCCTATTTAGATAGCCAGACCCATTCATCTCCGTACCTTCATGAATCTGGCTCTAAATGAACACTTRATGTCAACCTGATGTGTGAAGAAGGCAGTAACTCAAGATCCTTATGTTCTTCTGAAGTACAGCTCTTTATTTTGTCTGGGCACAGCTATGAACTGCGATGTAATTTGATTAGACGCCAGCAATATTCAATGAGGGGAAGAGATAATACACTTACAGCAAATGGCTTGGAACACCAAGTGCAATTCCACCGCACGCTCAGCAACACACGCGCTGCTTATTTTGAACTGGCAATTTCCACAGAGACTGTGAAAAGCCTACAGGTATCTCTCCTCTTTGTGTTTAGCTATTGGCCTTGCAAACACCTCTGGCCCCAAAAGTTAAAAGCTCCCAACCACCTGTGCTGCTGATCCCAATCCAGCAAGGATTTCAGATATGACCAAATGGCTGCTGCCTCCAAAGCACAAAATCAAGCACAACCAGCACAAGCAGGTGCAAAAAGCAGAAGATTTTTTTTTTTTTAAATCCAAGTCAGCAGATCTAACTGAAATCCCAGAGCAAGCAGATCTGCAGAATAAGGCAGTGCTATTTTTACATGCCGTCACTTCTTCCAACAAAGCATGCTTCCTTAGTGAACAGAGGGAAAGATCATAGAGGGACAAAGGGAGGTAAAAATCATTTAAACTACCTTAAGAAATTATCAGTTCAAGAAATTTTAGAGAAAGTCCATTATGTTTCAGTTAGTTATACACAGATACAGCGTCATCAACCCATCAAAAGACTCAACGCACGCCCCATCTTAGTCCCTGGGCACAAGGGGAAGCTCTGCCCCTGCCCCAGGTATTCAGGGACGTGGTTCCCTCTCGCTGGGGCAACCTCGTGCCTTTGCTCAGCGTTAATGATCTCTAACTGCAACTGGCATATACGGGGGGGGGATGCTGGTGGTGATGCTTCAAAAAGCAAGAAATCCTCTTTCTCAAGGCCGCTGCTCTGTGTGCTCCAAAGGACATTGAAAATCATCTCAAATATGTATTGAAATATCCATGGCTCAACCTCATCTCCCTGATTTATTCAGTGCGCCTCCAAACTCATTTCAAATTGGCCTGGTAGAAGCCTGGAGATTAAAAACACACCGCCTTTGCAGACCTCTCCGCTAAAACTCAGGAGACTCGTCAGCAGACACACGGAGAACCTGCACACCTCTTGAATCCAGTGGCAGATAACGAAAGGGTAACAAGTATCCAGGGCAGTAGTGTTTACAGTCACCCAGATTGCCCCAAAGCTCATTTTGCCAGGTGCTATATATAAAGACAGTTGTGCTGTTCATTGGGTCAGCTCTCAAACAGTTAACCAGTTTTGTCCTTGCTGATAGGCCTTTTTTTTTTGGCAGCATCCCACTTATTTTCAACTTCGGCTTCCTCAGCCTTACTACAATATAATGAATTTTCACAAAAGCAAAGGAGAATGTCACCGCATGGGTTTGACACCAGCTGGCTGCTTAAGCCTGCAGTACGAAGGAATTTGCTACACAACACTGAACTCGGCTTTAAAAAAAAAAAAAAGTACTATTCCACCTGTTACAGAAAGTGAAATGAGGACAGTCACCTCCAAGCAGAGAAACCAGAGGTCTTTGTGCTTTTGGCCACAAACTCAATGAACAGGTGCTCAGAAAGACACAGCAAACTCTGAATTCAAACTTTTGAGTTTACAAAAGGTACGGGCATTTTCTCCTTTACTTGTAAGCAGCAAGTGAAGCAAGCTTCACACATGACAAGGCTGCATGCAGATCAGGTGAGACAGCTTACAAGCACAGGACCATGCTCCCCAGATCTTTGGCTGCTTTGAACGCACAGATTCACATGCTCTGCAGGCAAACGCCTGTTTATCCCACAAATCCTTCCAAACAATCTACGCTGTCAGGCTGCATTTAAAGTGTGCCTGCTTAAACCATGAAGAGTGCAGCAGGAGAAAAGCTTCAAGAGTTCTTTGATTCACAAAAAGAAAAAAGCACATCTTGTAGAAAAGATCAGATGAAGCTGCAGAGGTGTACGGCACTACAAACACAGCATATAGCAAGACACTTAGCAGCGCTGATCGGCATGCAAACACCAAGGACATGCTTCTCTCTTTCTGCGAGGACAGAGCAACTGGATTTCTTCTTCCAAACAAGCTCCGTTGGACTGTAATGAACACATCTCTGACCACTGGAACAGCAGATGCACATAATTCTGCTGTACTTGCCCGCTGCGATGCACATACATGCAATGCACACCAGCTTTGTAAGATCCGTGCAAGAAGGCTAAGTTTTAAAATATCATTCTATCACCCTTACTAAGAATAACCGCAAGAAGCTTCAGGAAACCAGGATCTGAATCAATGAGAGAGACTAGAAACCAAAAGACAGAAGGAAAACAAAGATTAAGAACAGGGCTTTGCAAATCCTGAAATTTAAGCCTTGAAAGAGGAGCAGAAGCTGTCCTGTGCCCACAGAAGTTGCTTTACAGCACTGCTTCTCCATCGGTTTAGGCGTTCCCTCRCTGCAGCACAGAACACCTTTTGTACCTCCCCCACTGAACAGCCCCTAGGAGAGGAGCAGGAGGGGATTCGCACCTTACACTCCATGCAGGACAAACCTTCAGAGTACTATTACCATTCTAGCCAAGTCCTGCTCATCTTATAGTCCTTAATCATCAAACCAACTGGGGCTAGGCAGTTTTAAATAAAGCTGCGATCCATATAGAGAGTGCTGTGAAGGCTTTCATAGCAATAGCATGCAAAACTATGTTAATACTCTTCTTAGGGGATGCCCCTCCTTCCACGGTAGGGAAGTCCATGTGCCTGTACTGCTCCCTGCCAAATACTGGTGTAACGTGTTTGCTTATTGGTCCTTCCTTTCAGCATCTCATGCGAAAACCAGGGAGACAAAACTGGAAGGGACCTCGGGAGGCCGCGGGGTCTCCTCCTCCACTAAAAGCACGGCCAACTCTGATGAGGTTCCTGGGGGTCTGTCAGGTCCAGCTTTGAGTGTCTCTAGGGGTGGAGATTCCTGGGCTCCTCTTCCAGTTGCTGACTAGTGCCACTGTGAAAATTGTTTTTCTTACCTAAAATCTAGAGTCCATTGTCCCAGCAGTTCAAACCCACAGTTTTCCAAGTGCCTCTCGGGAGGCTGTGCTCCCCTGACACTGCTTTGTCAACATAACACAGTAAATACATGTGGAAAGTGTTTATTGGTTTTATCCAAGTAAAAGCTTTGATGTCAAAGGAATTAAAACATCCACCTTATGCACACGAAACAGCATTGTCACAACCCAATCTGGGAAGAAATGACATCTGTGGTATTTTCAAAATGACACAAAACCAACTAAAGTTCACCTATAAAAAGCGGCTAGCCCAAGCGCTAACTTGTTCAAATGCATCCATGTACATTTATTTTTGCTGCATTTCTTAGGGTTTCTCAAAAAATGAATTCACAGTACTTTACGGTTAAGCTGATTTTAGTACAGAAACATTCATCTGGTCATTTGACATCTCTGGTAATGCAGGAAATCCATCTAAACCTCACAGCTCCTCACACGCTCTGATGCTCCCTTGTTCTTCTAACAGACCTCATCAACCCGCACCTACAATACACAGTTGGCTGTGACCTATTGCTATTAATTTGTCTATTAAAGACAAAAGGAAGTGTCAAAGTTGGATGGAAGATTTCTGACCTGGGCTTTAAGCATTGTAATGCACAGGACTAGCATATAAATCACAAATTTAGAGGAAAGTGCTCACAAAGGGTCACCTCCTATTTAGAATTTATTAACTACTCCCCCCAGAGACCACCTTGATTTAGTGTAACCCATATTCCCACATTTCACAGTGATATTGTTGCACAAAAGGTTTCTCTTCCTTCCATCCTGCTTAGCCATGTGAAGCAGGAACAATCAATTCACCCAGTTCTTCTGCCAGAGACGGTCAACTTGAGGGACAGGTCGCTCAGAAATTACACACACACAAATGTGCACACAGAGAGTTTGAGGAAACCCACATTTGTAACACTGTGCTGGACATGCTGGGGAAGAAAAGCCTTGGATCATTCAACAGAAAGTCATCTTGCCATGTGGTCTCAAAACCAGTTTGTAACACACAGGGCCAACAGAGATGACGAGATTTTATTTTGCTAAAAATAAGGGAGAAGGGAGAGCCCCCGGGTTTTGGAAGCTTTAAGACTTGGGCTCTAGTCCCAAATCCCCAAGTGTAAGCTTGACTCAAACCCATCTGCGGCTCACCAGCGTGTTCAGCTCTGTCCTAGACTGAAAGGCAGAAATCTTGGAAGACAGTGAAAAATAGAGTCTGCAGAACAAGGATGCAGCCGCTCTGAAAAGGTGTGCAGGAAAGAGGCGGTTACTGAATTGCCCACCTTCCCCTGATGGGTAGTAATGCTTTAAGGCACTGATTCACGAGTTGAGTTTTTCAAAACGATGGTGTGTACCCTACCCTTAGTCCACAGGCAGCGCCAAGCCCAGGCTGCAATACAGCTGTGTCAAGATCACGGCAAACCAAACACAGCAGAGAACAAAGCATCTTCTCACCCTGCACCCATCAACGAGCAACCCTCACATGAGCTGCTCAACAACACCCGCGTGCCTATATTTCAAGTCTGCACTGAGAAGTAATTTATGGTTTTATTTAAGGGGAGCTTCTCGAAAGAGGGCAAAGGTGTTTTCCCCAGAGTAAAGCGCATCTGCAGACAGTTCTTGAGGAGCCGCTAACACACTCGGGAGTTTAATAACACGATAGTGTTCTCGTTCCTTGACATTCTCCTGGGCATTGCAGGGTCAACACAGGCCAAAACTTTTGCAAATTTAAAGTTGCAGTTAAAAAGAAAGAAACACACACGCACTTTTTGCATCATTTATAGACCAGACACAACTTGTTCCAGAAAGAATCAATCTGTTTCTCCCGCTTGTACAAATATCCACCAACCAACTTAACCACGCTAAATGGCCAAACACTTGTACTGGTAACTAGTTTTGTTACCACAACATGCCAAAGTGAAAGTGAACCTTAATAATGTGATACAAACAAGGTTTTAAAATATATATATTTTTAATGTGCTCATTTTTAATGTGGTCAACTTCTGCAGTTATGCTCTGGTAAGCGTGACGTATCATCAGTCTTCACAGACTTCCAATGCAACAGCAGTTTCTGATTTATTTCCCCCATCCCACATCCTCTTCAGACTCCATTTCTATTTCAAGCGTCAGTACCCAATGCTTGCAACATCTGCAGGTTGCCAAGCCAGTTTATCTTTGGAAAAATGGATATGAACTACTTGCCAACAGAAGAAAATACACCCTGTGCTGAAAACTATGGCTAGCTCATGCTTTTTCCATCTACCTATAAATACAGCAATGCCAACTGCTAATTAAAGCAGACAGGTTCAAATAGTGTAAAAGCTGTAATCACAATATGACATGTGTAAGTCTCTAAATATATATATTAAAAAATGAGGCTAAAAAACCCTCCAACCAAAACCCTGTAAAGGGATAAGCACTCTCAGCTTTTTACACTGCGTTAAGGAGAACAGAGAGCTGCTGATAAAGGCTACCCTGTGCAGAAAGCACAAGATATGCAGAGTAAGAAGCACAGAAAACACAGACCATGAGATCTGTCGTTACGTGGTACTAAAGCCACGCTCTCCTCAGGCTCCCGAGGAGCCCTTTGGCTGCCGGAGTATCTGTCTGTGACGTAAGCTGACAGTAACTGCAATGCAGCACTCGCACGGGCGCTGATTATCTCTGAATTTGTCTTCCGAAGCAGCAGCACTGTCACTCATCCTGAGCAAACTCAAGGGCATGCCTTGCACAGAAATAATTGCCACATTTAATCTGTCCAGCTGCAATCCATTTCAGATACAACCGTTTGCAATAGGCTTTAGCCTAGATTTTTGTAATAGTTTGTTTAAAGTAGGTAAAATAAATGATTCAATTAAAAAGATAGCCCCCAAAGAACTGGTTTTTGGTACGGGAGTAAGGACGGTATAATTGGGTCTTGATGTAAGCAGTATTTCTCTAGCTAAGAAAATAGCTGTCCAAAGAAAGTAGTTAGTCTCGTTAATCTGCCATTCCCAAAAGGATCAAAAGGCCGTGAAAGGCATGGCTTGCAGGTCAGACTATAATAAAACAAGAACAAGGTACCTCAGTTGGCAACCCAGGATAAACCAGCAATACATGTGGGATATATTCTATGTCACGCATTATTTTCCTATCCAAATGTGGCAAAACCCTACAGCAGCAGAGGTGGGAAGCACTAAAAAATCCTGTGGAGGCTGATGAATTGTAAATGTTAATAAAAACAATCATACTCAAGGAGCTTCGGTTTATCTACTAAGAAAGCTTTACATCAGGTTTGCTAAAATGTAGGCAAGCTAGGGGCATGAAATAACTAAAAAATGTATTGAGCTCCAAAGAGAGACACGGCATGGCGAGTTATCTGCTATGAAAACAAAATTAAACCTAAGACTATTTTAAAGCACTTAAGAAGGTGATTGAAGACAAAATAGGTACAAATCAGCATCAGCAATTACCCATCCAGTGTCTCCCCCCCCTTACTAGAGGCAGCTCTTACAAGTCAAGTCAGCAGTTGTGGTGGGCAGGAGGAGGGAGAGGATCCTCAGGGACATTTTTTCTACCAAGAACTGAACGTGAGAAGATTCTGCTTTAAACCTAAAGTGCATACATACAGGAGGCAGTATGATATGGCTTCCTTTGAAGTTTGGCTGCCTTTTGCAGAAAGAAGAGAAAATAATATCAAAAGAAATGAGCTTGCAAAAAAAGGTGAAGAGATATTTTTAGCAGAAGCTATTTTCCAAGAGGACACCACCTTCCTTCAGCCCAACCCCTGCGTGGGGCAGCCTCCAGGGAGTCACACGGACAGGGTGCTCCTCATCCTAATGTAGCTGCTGGCTGCTAAAAATGAACCTTTTCTTTAAGGTTTTGTCGACAGAGTTGTGCTAGACACATTTCAAACAACTTTGATGCTACCGGGCTTTGCTGGGCAATAGTGTGAAACACCAACCTATCTCTAGAATGGAGAAGTCAAACTGGGGGGGACTACAACCGTTTGGGACAGGATGACCACTTACCTTAGCCATCTCTCTGCCAAGGCACACTCCAAGCAAAAACGTTCTGACAAGCAGGCAGAGACCAAAAGTAAAAGTCCTGTGCAATTTGCTCATGTAAAAATATATCCCCCGTCAATTTATTCTGCCCTCTGTTAGCGAGGTCAAAGGTCAATCCGAAATCTAGGCAACACACCAGCCCTCACGGGTGAGGCGCCCTACTTTCTGCAGCCAGCCACGCACCAGTGTTTGATGGGCTCAGGATCTCAGCCGGCTTCCTTTGGCTCTCCAGCCAAAGTGACGTGATGCATTTGGAGCAAGGCTGACCAGGGACAGCCTTAGGCACAGTGCAAACCCAGGCGCAAATGCGGGTCTCTGGATCTGCAGCAGGATGCTGTTATCCACCCTATTCCTTCAGAGGTTTTGGCCCCTTCTGTGTCTATGTGACTGGCATCAACATCTCCCAACAGCAGTTCTGTAGCCATAGAAAAGGCCACTAGCACATCCAAGGATCCCTCCTAAAAATAAGAAGAACCATTAGAGATGAGAACACCCACCAGAAAGATGGGCTATAAAGACAGAAATCAACACAGAGCATCTCCCAACACCTCATCAGATGTTAGACCAAGGTCCATCCTCCCTCAGAGCACAAAATAGCTGTCTGTAGCCCAGACCTCTCCTCTAAATAAAGTGTTGCTCAGCTTCACGTGCTTGTTGGCCACCAAGGTACGAGAACCTGGCAGCCAGCAGATAGGAAACACTTTGTTCCGGCACCGTGCTCTCTCTGGCCCATTCCAAAAGTAAGGAAATGGTCAAGCTCAAAACATGCCAGTAGTCTATCAACTTAGTACAGCCAACACTTCCGAAAGGAAAAACTTCCAGGCTTAAGTCACACACAGTCTTTAACCCTGCCTCTCAAACAGGCTAATTCATTTATAGCAGGATATGCTTCCTGCCATAAAACATCCATATGCAGAAAATATTACAAACTTCCTTCAAAATCTATATTTAAATTGGAGTGATAACACACTGCTGATATTCACTGCTCATCACTGACTTTTTAAGCGAGCTGGAGGTTTAGAAGCTTTAGCCCTGGTTTCTGTTATTCTATCTGCAAGTTTTCCTCCATCACCATCCAAACGTTCCTCCAGGAGAGCCGCCAAGACAGATATCACCTGTCCTGGTGACTCACAGCAGTGAATTGGATGTGATTTAAGCAGCATGAATCATCAAGAAGAGCTATTTAAACCAAGTCCAGCATTTTGATAAGAAAAGTGTATCACCTTCGTCAACCTGGAAGGCTCTTTTACAGCAGAGAGCATGGAAGGATCTGCCAGGCAAACAGCCAAGTCCTCTCTCTACAAAACCTTCCCGACGATTGCTTCGGTGACCACAGGGACAACCGCAGGGGCAGGAACGATAGTCCTGTCCAAGTGACACAGTTCCCCTGCTCACCCCCATGAACAACTTAACTCCAGAAAGAAAGAGTCTGTTCTTTCCTCAGCCAACACAGTAAAACCAGAGGTCTGTAGTATCTTTAGGCAGAACTAGGAAAACCCTGTTTCCTGTAAGATGCTCTTGAGCCAGTAAACAATAAAGCACTATTAAATCCAAAATACTGAACACATTTGGCTGTGGGAATATTGACCTGAGCTCCAGTTTTACTCCTGGAATTCCCTGTGATGAACAAGAATGAACCCCCCAAATATCTGTGATTCAAATTTTAGGAGAATTTGATTCTCCACTGAAGACCAATGCCATACTGGTGGTGTTTTGGGGAAATTTGGGCAAACCTAAGGCAACATTTTTCAGCATGACCTCTCTCATAAATGAATGCATCGAGGTCTACAGTGTGAGCCTGAAAGATAAGCATGCTGAGCCTCATCTTCAGAATACGGATCTCCAAAGAGCATCTTCTCCATTTCCCTTAGTAACTTCAGACATAACACCCAGAGGGGGGGGGGGAAAAGGCAATACTATTACAATTTCTATGACTATGACCTTTAGATGTTTAACTAGCAATCTATTCTTTGCAGTCAAGATAAAGCAGCAGGTGATTAGCTTCACTATGAGTCACTATGCCCCTGTAGTGCAATAATTCAATTAGACAATTTAACAGTCTTCWATTTTCTTCAGGATCTGCTTACTAGAGCTATAGTCCCCTCCCTACAATTTTGTTTTGCCTCACAAGCTAAGCAGGGTCAGTCCAGGTCAGTGCTGGATTGAAGGAGCGGTCTCATAGAAAATCCCAGATGCTCCAAGAAATGGGGCTCGTGTTTCCGGAGGAGGCACTGCAGACAAGAGCTCTGGGATGAGGTCTGGAGCTTGTGCCTGGATACAAGCTGCAAACTTCCAGTGAGTAACAACCCACCCTGACCTCTCCTACTCGCTGATCTCAAGATACACCTATTTCACTTGCTCAGGCTATCCTCCAGATAAATCGGACACACTATTCTTCATTTTCTGTTGTAGCTGCTGTGAACATACTCTTAATGGGCTGTCTCGCATCTCCAGAAATGGCTTCAATGTGGTGGTGTGTGAACATCTACCCACCTTCACCCTCTGCCTGATCCATTCTTCAGCGGGTGTTATGGTATCAGGAATTTGCTGAAGCAGCTGAATAAAGTTTCCTGTGTAATATGTAACACACAACTTCATCGTCATTCAACCACACCTGGATTTTAGAAGTTATACAGGAAAGTATCTGCAAGCTTGAACTGCGTTCTGGAAAGCCGAGGCTCTTCCCCCTCCTCCAGAGTAATTTCTTTTTCCCCAACAGCTTGATAAGCAATTCTGAAAAGGAAAAACATACTTCCCTCTTCCCCATAGCTGAGTCAGCAATGGCAACGCAAACTCCCAAAGCGTGCATGTACCCTGCTGACCTCTAGACCTCTAAAATTGTTTCACTTTCCCTCAGCACTTGAGTTCTCCAAGCCCAGGCGCAGGCACGATGTACTCGAGTTGCACTCATGCTCGCAGGACCAGCCCCTGATTTCTGCTCCCAGTCCAGAGGGTTACCAAAACACAAAGATAAATTAGCGGGAAAGGTAAACGTTCTTTCCATCAACCCATGGCCAAATATGCTTACCAAGAATCAAACTATGCACAATACCTCCTGTTCTAAGCCTTCACTATGGGGCACACAGACTAAGTTTAAAAATCTACTTTTGTAAGTTTTAGCTTAAAAATTACCTTTGGTCACCCTTTACTGACCATTTCATAAACCTTAGGAATCTGTTACTGGCTGCAAGCTAATAGATAAGTGCTTTAGCTCAGACAACTGCTCATGGGTTTTGATCCGGAGATCCTGGGTTCAAACTCCACTGCCGTGGTCCATCCATTAGGGTTGTACAGTCGTAACAATTAAGAAAAAACAAATTACAAGCTTTCACAGAGAGCAATGAAACATTTTTGTTCGACAGCAGGTAGTTCAATCAAAGCCTTTTATTAAATATTCTTCCACTTCTTAAACGAAGTGCTCTGCACTGTGGAAAGGGTTATTTTTATCTCATACCTACCCTGGTTGTATTTATAAGGCCATGTTTAGTATGATATGTGTTTTTAATCCAGGATGAGACTCACCAAGAGTCTTATCAACACATCAGTCAGGGGTTTGCAAGGAAAATATTCGTATTGTAAGCTCCAGTATGTATGCACATAGCTTCATTAACATAAACACATTCATCCCAGTAAAAACTGCATTTTTGTTAGGCGTTGCACTGCTATTCACAGAAGTGTTAAAGCAGGGTTACTGCTTAATGGGTCTATATCACCGTGACATGGGGAAGCCCTAATGAGAGCTTTGCAACACTGTATTGCAAAAGGGCTCCAGGACCAGTTACAGCAGGAAGATTTATGTCTAAGACATCTGTACCTATATGAATGGGAGATGTTTAGTTTTACAGGGGTAAAGAACTAAAACTGTGGCCTCGTAATAGAAAGTGAATCAAGACAAAAGAAATTCATCTTACACAGCAAAAAGATAAGCTGGCAAAAAATTAAAGCAGGTAAAAAGTAAAGTCATGTATCAACCTCGTGACTAGAAAGCAAGAAAGATGCAATCTATTTGGCTTCCACTTAAGTCCAAAATCTCATATTTCTTTCTAAGAAGGCCTTAAACTAAGACTCTTATCTGTCACTATAATCTTGTACTTTGGTTTGCACAATAACAGTAAAGGCACAGCATGTAGACACCACGATCTCTTTCTGTTTCCAACCCTTCTAAAATCATTTTCAATGCTTCAACCTCTCAGCGCTCCTACAAGAAAAACCTGGTGAGCCACCACAAGCAACTGAAATGCCCAAATACCTGTGACCTGTGCAGAGCTGAGAAGCTCTTCTACCTACAAGATTTCATCTCCCCAACAGACACCAGCCAATTCTGAGATGGCATTAATGCCTTCAAAACTTGAACTGGTGACTTCCGGAGCTTTCTGCCAAAACGAGGTACGCCACAGGCATCACAAGTGGAAGTTTTTGCAGGGAAAAGTCAGAATAAAGCATATGTTTAACAGCTGGGCTAGGAGAGGCCATAAACCTTTCCTTTTTAAAAGCAATGCAGTCTCCACACCGCATCCCACATCCCAGGACCATGGGAGCAGATACGTCCCTGGCACGGCAGTCTGGGCTCAGTACACTGTAACTCGAGCAGCTCCTGCCTCTGGTGGGGAAGACGTAAAAAACACTATCAGCGTGAGAAAAGAGACAGGTTGCGCTCTTGTACGCTCAGCACATGGGAGATGGTCCTTTCCTTCAAGGAGCGCAAGTGACTGACGTTTGGTCAATTAGTTCTCTATTAACATGCAGCTGGGGACCTGGTAACGAGAACATTTTTTTTTTCTTCCTGATTTGATAGAAGAGACATCGAAACATGTTTTAATCTGCAACACAGACTGATAAAACCAGCTGCCCAACAGACATTCTCTTTCATGAAGGCTTAATTCTCCTCAGAGAGCTCGAGAGCAGCTTTACTGCCTGCCGGATAAGTCATGTTTACAGCAGATCCTCAGAGCTGCTCAGCCTCCTGGATGAATTTAGAAATCAGACCAGAGGGTAGATTTGCAGAGCAGTAATTAGCACAGGAGACGATGGAGAAGCAATGAAGAAGAATAATTTAGTCAGTGCCAACATAAGGTCAAGGTCCAGGGGGCTTGTCCGAACTTCTGGGCAGCTCACAGGGAGAAAGGCAGGGAAGGATAAAACAAGGGGGATCTGCACTCCAAAAACCCAACTAGTCCCCACAGACCAGCTTGAGCAGCCTTAATCAGCTTTGCAACTCTTCTTCCTTCCCATTTCAGAGCTTTTTTTTAATTTTGTGTTAAAAAAAAGGCAGGTAGTGGGCACCCCTGACAGGCAGCACTGCCGTGTTGCCACAGTGACTGTAACAGTATACGGTCTGTTGGCAGGCAGAGTATTTCCCCACTACTGCCTTTCTGCTAATGAGTCAGCAAGTGCCTTAACTTAAATAACAGGCCACCAGCTCAATCAGGCTTGTTACTGTGCAATTGCACCCCAGAGCAGAGCAGATGGGAGAGCTCCTGTTGTACCAGCTGGATTCAACCCCGCTACCCTCTAAAGCCACTTCCAGAAAAAGCCAACGTGGGTAACTCCAGCCACCATTTGCGCAGAGCTCAGCATCACCGTTTCCATCTTGGATGGACTGCGTCAGCATTGAAACAAAATAGAGAAATCATTAGACAAAGACAAAAAGATATAAATATGAGATACAGATACAGGCAGACTTGCTTAAAAACAAAACTCGGGTCAGAGGAAGGCCAGGAACCATCAGGCAGTGCAGCTCCTTCTGGGTTCTCCAGATCCAAAACAGAGTCATGGCACTAAAACTCACACATTCCCTCTCGTGCAAAAAGACTAGAGAATTTGTCAAATCAGTGTCTGTAGGGCTGGTTTATTTGTGCTTCTCTCCACCCCCAGGAACTAAGCATCTTCTTTTTTTTAAGTCAATAGTGTCAATACCAACACATACTCCTCAAACTAGTACTCCTGGAATTAAATTTGAGAACACAAGTCCCAGAGTACACACAATAATTGCACACTCAAGAGCACAGAAACTAGCAAAAAGATTCATTTACCTTATGTAAATAGACAGTTCATAATCCTTAGACCCTACTATGTAGAACAACACATACAGATCCCGAAAAGAGCTAAATACAGAGTCACGGACAGATCAACTAAGAGGTGGACAGGTCTTCTTGCCATAAGTATTTATTGACTTTCTGAACATGGCAAATGTGCATTAATTCAGGAAGTAAAAAGCGATTCAAGAAGATAAATAACAACACAAGTAAAAGGAGGAGGGCAGACCCAGCCCTTTCCAACTTCCAACCTGCCCCCACCCTCTCTCCCATTTTCCAGGGCATTTCCCACCCCCATCTGCACCTGGTCGAGACAAGCTACTGCAAATCTGACCCAAGAGACAGTCTGCCTACCGCTCCCATTTAACGAAGGCACAGCAACTCCTGAAAAAAAGCCAGGCTAAGAATAAATCCCAGTGGCCAGAATAAGTATGTGAACTAATACAAGGCACACGTAAGAAGATTTAGTAGGTCTCATGCTGTAACAGCACCGTGAATCATAATGATGCCCTATTTGCTATCCACATGTGCCTTTAAGTCAATGATAAAAGTTCACTTGGTGCAGAAACATACCATGCAGGGTTTCACCTTCAATGTTTCACTTCTAGCCCTTCCCAATTCACTTGTGTTAATCCAAAAATTGGCTACTTTGGTGGAAAAAGGTGGAACAGTCCTGCAGTGTCTCCAAGTTGGTGAGCACATGAGGTTGACAAGCAATTCGCCAGGCTGGGACTGCCCCACTATGTCCATTAAGTTCAGGATACACATCAGACACACCAGTGAGTCAGTGATCACAGGAATGCTAACAGCAGGCGATCTTATCTCCAACAACCCCTTTTTATTAGAAACTTGTGGTCCAAACCCTCAAAAATCAAGGCAAGCGTTACAGGAATTGGTGCTGGTGTTGCTGTTAGAGCCAGCCTGCAAATGCTGCTGGACAAGGTGCGTTGGAGGGGAAGATAGGCTGTTCCAGTGAGTCCTGTTTGCAGGTGTAATAAAAGGGCCAGCAAAGGACCCCATAGAGATGATGCCATGAAGGGCAGGACTGTTACTACCAGTGGTAAATGGCCAAAGGAAACTACAAGGAGCAACAGGAGGAACAGAGACGGGAAGGAAGAGTGCCAGCAGAGCACAAAGCCACAGATGGTAGGTCTGATTTTTCCTCCTGTTTTCCACACAAAATGACTACGCAATCTGCCATCGCGACCAGACTCCTCTGTGTGGCACGTTTGCCGTCTCTCCTCTTGAGGCTATAGAAAATTTAGCAATAGATTTTCATAACTTACACCACAGAGCACATATGAGCCCTCTGGTGCTAGGCATATTCAGAGGCTGCCCCTTAGAAACAGTACTGGTGACAGTGACCTTCTAGGAAGTCACATACCACCGCCCCACGTCCTTTTGTACAACCTGACTTTCAAGACTAAATACAGGCAGTAGCACAAGCTCATTTGCTGTGTGCCACAAGCCTCTGTCTTGGTCTTGTTGGAAGCAACACCACCACATCATTTGATCTAAAGGATATCCACGCCTTCAGTTCACAAGCAGACACTTCCATTAAATGCTAACTTTGGTGCTTGCTTCTCTGCTGGAAGCATCTCTCTGGTGGGAAGAGGATGGTAATCAAATTTATTTGCACAAGCCTTTGAAGAGCTTCAAAGGTGGAGCAATATCCAGTCACCACCAGCGTGTTCACAGTTAAACTATGAAGTACAGCTAAGGACCCTGCAGCCACACTTTATCTCCTAAATCACTAATTTCCTGATAAATCAATGGCTAGACAGACCAGGTGCTAATGTGTGTAAAGAAAAGAAACGACAGTGAAGCCGTAATTGTCCTTCCCATCCAAATACATCTTGTATTTGCTGGTCCCACATCCCAGTTGTCGGAACTCATCTGGGATCATTGCAGGGGGGGAGATGGAAATGTTAGTTCCGAGGTCTACATATTTTTTCCATGATGAAAAGGGTCCCTCCAGGGCTGGTTCAGACACGAACCACGGGAGGTGAGGAACGTCCTGGCTAATGCCCAGGGATCTGTTCACATTCACTGCCTGTTCCTTAGTACATTTGCCTACAATATCTCTTATTTCACAACAGGTCCTCCTATTCGTACAAACCTCATTCAACCTTCGTTTGCCAAAGACAAACAAAACTGAACAGAACACCACAGTGCTCCCAACCAGCTATGGCACAGCTTTGCCTTTATTTCTCTTGTTGTAGAAGAGACATAAGGCAACCAGCTCACGTGAGCGGTCAGGGAAAAATAGTCATCTCCTCCGACATGCAGGGCGGGCTGCAGGTCTTGGAGGGACCATTTCAGCTGGAAACCTCCAGATGCTGAGCAGGGAAACAGGCTGGAGAGCAAGAGGCTGGAAGACAGAGAGGGGGCTTCGCAACAGCCCTGCGTGGCCTGAGAGCACCAGGGCTCACGACCGAGTGCAGCTCTGCTGTGCATTCAGGATTATTGATTATCCTCTCCTAATCCCACGATTGAGTGCCCGGGGCAAAAAAAAAAAAAAAGTTTTATATTACATACAGATAGATAGCTATTTAAAATCATTAACAGAGATTTATATCTCTGAGCTAGTCTTCCGTTCTCTGGGGAAACGAGACAGCTGCATAGTAAGAGACTGAAAGCTACAATAAAATGAAGAAATACGCTTCAATAAATCATTAAGCTAAAGCTCATAAGGTTTATCTGTAATGTCATGTCCCCACAATCCACAAAAGCAGATGTGTAACTTTTTGTTTTTCTTTTATCAACTATTCAACTGTCATGTAGCTATTACAGAAGATTGAAACTTCTTTTTAAAAGCATTGAGCATCAGGGGTGGCAGTTTCTTTTCATGGAAGGGATACTTGCATGCCAATCCATATCGTGCAACAGGAACTGGAGATAAAATATATGGAAACAAACCCTTGAAGAAGGGGCTGTTCACCTTCTGCCAATGTTCTGGCAGCTAGATGTGCCCAAAACTTCATTAACAAGGCAGCTCTGTAGGATCAATTTTACCAGCTCTGCTCCATCTGCCCTTATTTATTCTTCTTCCAGTACACCCCATCCCTACATTTCCAAGTGTATTATATATAATACACTGGCACAGGCAGCACCAGAGCTGGTTCAAGGCCCCCCAGCAATGAAGGGAAAGTCCTGTGTGGCCGTGGCACTTCTGCCCAGGGGAGGCAGGAGGGGAGGGAAGGTCAGGCAGAAAGGCTGGAAGAAGGCAGACCCATTTCAAGCGCAGGAGGAGGTTTCAGGGTCAGCAGTTGCTTTCCTACACCCTCACCTGCAAGCAGCACTGCTCCTTCTGCAGCCAGCCCTGCTCTCCTTCCCAAGCCCCTGAATTGCCAGGGAGACGGGAAGCACCAGGGCTGGGGCACTGCTCCGCAGGAGCAAGGGTGGAGAAGGGAAAGGACAGCCCTGGAGACATCCCACCAGGGCAGCCACCGCAGGGATAAGCTGATGGTGGATGCAGACAGCTGTGCCCCCAACATCATCCCCGAGAAGCTGGGGCAGGTGGCGTAGAGAGGGGCAGCTGCAGCTCGAGGGGACATCTTGCCATTTCCTGAAGACTCAGCAGGGACCAAGAGAGGGGGCAGCCAGTGCATGTGTTGCACCATGAGCAACGTGCTTGCATGACCTCTCTGTTGAAAGCTCAGAGCATTTCACCTCCAGGTAGCTCCATAAAAACCGCTGACATTTTCCAGCCTTGCACTGTAACACACTATGGACACAGACCCTTCACCTTTTTCTCTGAGCTCTACAGCAGCCACCAGCACAGAGGGAAGAGAAATCAGCCTTACAGGTATTTCAGGGATCCAAATTTTTTTTTTTTTAAACCTTGTTTCCTTTTTTTAGAAGAAGAATAGAGCGGGAAAGCTCTCTGCTCCCTCAGGCTTGACATCCAAAAATTAGCATTTGTTTGTTTTACAGAACAGGACTTGCTCTATCCAATTTAGACCCAATCTGGTAATCTACAAACAAAAGCAAATAAATACTGAAATTATGACAAGGGGGATTTCAAGAGGCCTACACCTTACTGTGTTTTTTTGAGGTATTACAGAGTCTTGCATTTATTCTACTGTATTTCCTGCTGGCACAAATGCAAAATTCAAAGCTGCTGTGCTGCTTTTGTCTGCTGCTGCTGATGTAAAGCGTAAGTATGCATTCAATCCAGCCTGGGAGGGCTGCTCTTTAAAAGCTAATTTGAAGCATGATTTCCAAAATCCTGACCATACAAATCCACGAGCAAATCTTTCTACTGTTCTATGCAAGCCCTTAAATTATTGCTATGCTCAAGTCCTTGAAGTCCACCAAATTAACAAGCTCTAGCCCACATGACTAAGGTTCACAGAAGTTCAACTCCAGCTTATGTAAGAGACAGAACTGGTGTGTTTGCCTTTAAAAAAACCACCAAGATAAATACTAGGGTCAGCAAACATGCTGTGCAATATTTAACAAGAAAAAGCTGGGACCTTAACAGGATTTGCAGCCTAAAACTGCTCCTGAAGGCAACAAACATGACATGATCCTTCTGACAGCTGTGACAAATTAGGTTTCATTTGCCTGAGAGCCAGCCATGTTCATTTAACTGCAATTACTGGCACATCATGATCCCCACACCGGAGAATGCACCCAGCCATCCAGCCAGCCAGTGAAACAAAGCATCTTGTACAGATCAACATCTTTAAATGGTTCTTCTGTAACAACACCAAGTCTTCAAAAACAACCATTTGTTAATATGCACTAATACCTTCTTCAGGTGTTTATGTGGCTCTTTTTCAATCAGTGGAACAACAAAATCTGGTTAAGATGCTTTAAACTCCGCACCCATTCTCTGCATGCCTGGTTGCCGAATGCAGTGCTCACAGGAGAAGGTGCTCTTTAGAAATGTTTACTCTGTCTGGTCTAATCCAGGAGATTTGAAAATAGTTTGTTTCATCCAGCCTGAAATATTATTTTGAAAGACTAAACATATAAATTAACTCTTTTTTTTGTACTTGTCTTTATGCCTGAGAACATATCTGGACTTTGTGACCTTATTTAGAGCAAAATCCCACACACATACCTACAGTTTCGTAAGAACCCTTTCCTTATCCCCTAATACTTCAGCCCCACCGAAGAAGAAAGCTTCAGTCAATTATACATGCACCATTTCAACATATTTAGCTGGTGAGATAATTTAAAGGAAAAAAAAACCTCCGGGATGTGGCCATCAGCTTCCTTAAAAATTCCTAGATAACACATCCATGGCATGTCTAATCCATTTAGTCACGCCACGAAACATCACTCATTTTTCTTCAGGACAAACTTTATTTATTCCTGAGCAGGACTTTACAAGCCTATGCGTTCTGTAGGCAGGAATGCAGGAGCCCTCATCCATCCGTCCGTCTGTCCATTTGCTGTTGAGGCACCAGCTGCCGGCAGTAACAGGTGTTTTCTGGTTTTCTTCTCAAGAGAAAGTCCCAGGCGCTATCTCCGGTGGAATGCAAAAAAACAGCAGGGCACGTAGGGCCCGACACGGAGCCGCATTCCTCTCCGAGCAAGCAGGCAAGATGCCCTCCGCCGCAGCACCACTAACTCAGATGCTTTCCTGGGGAGTAAGCTGCATTTGGGTATACGCACTCAAAATATTCAGCCAAATCATCACTCGAAAGGCAGTTTTCCCCACTTTTTTTTTGCAAGGAAAAGCTAGTTTATCAACAGCTGCAGAGCACAGTACATTTGCACAGTGCAATGTTAACTGACTCTCAGGACACCATCAGCTGAGGCTGAAGACTCTGCCCTGGCAGTAGCTAACTTCTATTCAATGTTTCTATGCAGGGAAAATCTTCAAAGTTATTTTCAATAACTTTTTTTTTTCTTTTCAAACTCTGCAGTGAGCCAAAATAGCTCAAATTTCTGAGACTAAGATATGCCGGAGAAAAAAATGAAAATAGTGGGATTAAGAAAAACAAGTGGTGAAGATGAGGAGAAACATGGAAATGGATTTTTGATAAAAAACTGCAAAATAACCCGTGACCAAAGCAAACAGCCATGCGACGTGCCACCAACATCTTCTGAGGAATACTTAGCAGTGAGGCATCACACAACTGAACGCAAATTTCAAAATGAAATCAAGTTTGTTTCTGATCTTCAAAGGCTTATAAATGCGTTAACCTTTACTCACTTTCTGTAGCCCTGCACATTTATAGTGAATTAAGCTAAACATGGGCTTAAATAACTGTAGGATTCCATCTTAAATCATTCCTACATGGAGTCCTTCTCATCCTATTGTACACTGGGCATTTTTAGACAGCAGCTTTCTCATGGTGGAGACGGACAGCAGCACCTAACATACTCCGAATGGGAACACCATACAAGCAATAAAGCAGCCACCCAAAACCTAGTCATGTTGCCCATGTTTACAATGTAAAAAGTTACGTTTATCCTGATAAACACAGCTTTTGAAAAGGTTATTTCCCTCCCCTTCTGCAAACAGAAAAGGTTAACTTCATCATCTGCTGTGCACACGTCAAATCATGCAAAGGAAGGAGCTGCAAAGAGCATAGCCCTGCGTTCCTCTGCACCAAAGGACCTGTCAGAGCATCCCGGCAAAACGCCCAGAAAACTGTCCTGAAGTTATACTAGCCTGCCTCAAACTCCTCTGCCACAGCCTACTTGTTTAGTAGACTTAATTTTAAAGCAAGCCTCTGAGGCATGGGTTTATGAACAAGTCCTCAGACCAGTAAATTCAGAGGTAAAACCCAGCTTACCTTTTCATTTAATGTAGTCATTAAAAGCGACGTGACAGGGGAGTTCCTCCCTCTGCCTGCTTTCAGATTAACCCCACCGACACAGCTAAATCACAAAAATTTACTTATTCAGTCGTAAGTGACCGCTGCACTGCTGAGAGCTGACTCCAGCTAGTCTTTATTCCTTGATTTTTTTTTTTTTTTTTAACATAGCGCAGGATGCCCAGAGGGACATCAGTACTGTAACACTAAATTCAGCAGCACTCACAAGCTAAATTGCTGCCTACGAGGTGTATCAGCAAAGTTCAGAACAACCATTTCATATACAGGCAGGCAAGATGCTCGAAATGTAAGAGGTCATTTCAGCAAAGCCCAGAGATGCAGGAGACGGAGCTCCTTTGACAGTTGCCTGGCAACGCTCCATTATCTTATATTCATTTATATTTATATTATTTTTAATACACTTACACTTATCCCCAGGTCTCACCCAGGGTGCTTCCCAAAGTGAGTTTGGCATTTTCTGTCATTGGGGGGGTGTTTGTTTGCTTTCTACAAGTCTTCTGGAAACAACCGAGTTCTGCCGAAAAGAGCACAAAACTCGAGAGCTTTCTGAGAGCAGTTTTTGGAACGGGCCGTCTGCTCCTTCCAGCCTCAGTTTTGCATCATAACATGCATTTTGGCAGACTGTTTCTCAACAAGTACCTCTCACGGCTGCTACCTTTCGTCAGCATCCAGCCGGACACTCAGCGCATTTCACGAAGAGATGGGCTGCACAGACTCTATTAGCTTAAAATATCAGTTAATGGGAAGCTACTGTAATATGAAAAGCATTTTTATGCTTAAAAAGCATTCAAGTTTATTCCCTTGTCAATAAAAACAAGGCAAACTTAAAATTCAAGAGGACCTTGATTTGCCACTAGGTTTTCCAAATTAAAGAAAAAAATGTTCAATTATTTATTTCTGGGGAGAGAAATCTCCCCCCGTCCCAATTCCCCACTTAAAGAAAACATAATCAGTGTCCACACAAAAAACACCCTAAAGCCTTTTGGGCATGTTTTGAAGAAGCTATTTAGAGTAAGGAACATGGGCATTCTCTATCCTTGTATTTATAATGAGGCTCCACCATCCCCAGGAGCTAAAGCAGAATGAAAATGGGTCACATATCTAATTAGCACTATTGAAGTGTGAAGCCCAAACATCCCTGAAATGTAATAGATTTTTTTTTAATAACTCCAGCTCCATTAGAATATCCCACAGTCACCTATGTGAGATGCCAGAAGCTTAAAAAAAGGGTATCATAAAGCAGGCACGTATCCGGCATCATGCTGCTTTACTACTGGGGAAGGGAAGACAGTGCTTTTGACAAAATCTAATCTATTAGCTTAAAAATGAAGTGATTAGTCAATCGGCCTAGCACAGTCTGTTCTTTAATCACTTCTTATCATTAAAAAAACAAGACAAAACAACACAACACAACACAACCCTCTTGACTACACAAACAACATACAGATCCACAGTTGTGGATGAAGCATGTTCAAGAAGGGCAGTTTCTAAAGCAGGCAGCCAGACAGAAACTGGTGGGCTCCCACTCTTTCTCCCAGCAGAGATGCCCATGCACTGTCCCACGCTTTCCCCCCTTCCCCATGTTTATGAGCAAGCAGGTAAGGGCTCCGCAGCAAGCCCCCCACCCAGCTCTGCACTTGGCTCCGCTCCTTGTCTGCACCTCCCTCCCACATGCAGGTATCGCCATCCAAGTGTCAGACACCACCAGGCACATTGGGCTGTCATAGACAAACATGTTTTAAGTTACAGGTGCGTGCGCTGGCAGAGAGCACTAATGAGCTTCTCCTCCTGCTTACCAAAGAGAAGGCACAGGGAGATTGCATGGGTGGGTGGAGGGGGAGAGAGGCGGCGGATGACTTTTCCTCGGGTGTGTTTACAGTACACAAGGCTCCAAAGAAGGTGCATGAGCACCCGCACGTCAGGCTGCCATGCTTTGCTTTCCCCTCCACTTCCATAGCCCGCTGCTTGCTCTCACCTCCCAGGGCTCACTTTTACTCCAGGCAGGCTCAACTTCCTGCACCCAGCACCCAAAATTTCATTTGCTTTGCGCTAGACGAATGCCAGTGAAGCTATGGGGAAGCACCCCCAGGGATTACCCAGTAGCTCTGTCCACCCACCCGAAAAGACACCCAGTGAAGACTTCCACACGCAAACCTGCTCTCTTTGTGAACAGGACTCTGCGCTTCATTTCAATCAAAGTAAACAAGCCATAAATGCCACTCACCCGTGAGGGTATGGAAGTCACTGGAAAAAAAAAAATACCATGAAAAAAATCAGAGGGGGGAATTAATTGAGCCTGCAGCTGTCTGCTCTACATATCAAACGTCACAAATTTCATGTTGCTGCACGGGATTTTTTTTGTACAAGAGATGAGCAGGCGAAAGCTGAGCAAAAACCAGAACAAAGTGTTTACTCTGCCCGTCCGTGACCATGCTCCCACCCTGCAGGCGACTGCGTCTTTCGTGGGACTTGGCACATGAGCACTTTGATGCATCTCCTGCACCAATTTTGCATTTCTGTTTATTACAGTGAGAAGTTTTTTCCCTTTTTTCTTTTTGTTTAAATTCTCTCATCACAGTGGAGAATGAGGCACACAACTGCATGCGAGTGAAACCCACCGTATTTTATTCGGTTTAATCTAGTAATTCCCTTACCTGCAAAGGGAAGCAAAAATAGACACTTATGCTTTGATTACAGAGACGTGTATAAAAATTTATATCTTTTTTTAATGGTGTAACATGGCAGCTCACAAACCAGCAAACTCTCCCAAACTGCTCACGTGCGACRGAAGTTAAAGCTAAAGCAGAGTGAACAGGGATGGATGATCCATGCCGATGATGGAGATGAGCAAAGGCTGGAGATCCCTGGTCCAGCATCTCAAGTCCAGACCTCACATTATCACTGCTGGGGTAATGGCGGCCATTTTTATTGCTTGTATCGGTAGAATTTCAATTACATTAGTACAAACACAACTTATGCCAAAAGTTACTCTTCACAATTTCTTCTGTAATCAAACTTATTCTTCATCACTTTACTATAATACCAATATTAACGATATGGCTGCACGGAGACTCAGCCACTAGCAATCTCTTAAGTGGTTCGGATTGTACAATGCTTGACGTGCCTACTGTTTTTTTTCCAAGCAAATTGCCCAGCAATTGGTTAAAGTGTCTCTAGAAGTCCTGAGACCGAGTTTCGTGAGATGCTCAGCTTCCATGGAAGCTCTCTCTCACCAGCTCAGGCAGCTCACTCTGCACGCAGTTCTCAAAATGTGGCCTCTTGCTTAAATAACTGGAAGATGAGCTGTGATGTGCTTCCCACGATGTTTGATACTGGGACGTCCAGGTTGTGAAAACTGCCTTTCAGGGGATTGAGCCCATACGCCCAAACCGACCTCCTTGCTGTCCGAATTGCATGTTCGAGGTTTGCCACTCAAGGCAATGGACACAGCCTGTGAGGAGCCAGGAACAGTGCCCAGAGCCTCTACCACCAGAAAGCCCCATTTACTATGGAACAGAAATAGCAGAGGGGAGGCTTTCAGTGGAAAATGTGATGAGAATAGAAAGCAAGAGAGAAAAAGCCCTGTCAGCACATTTCATAGACAGTCCTTTTAATGAGCAGATAAACAGATAAAGCTTTCAATCCATGTACGGAGCTTTTTTTTTAATTTGAAAAGAAGCTAACCAAGCACACAGGATTCAATAGAAAACAAAGGCTGAACAAAACATTTTCTGACAAGGCCTAAACAATCTGAAAAATGTCAATTCTAGTGCCACAGAGAAACCAAAGGTTTCCCCCACTCCCTACCCACCCTATTTATTTTCTTTAATTACCTCTTCCTTTCAGATATCTGGCTGTGCAATGAAGTTAACAAGTACGTACAAAAACCAACCCCCGGTTCTGTGCAGAACCCCCAGCTTTGCTGCAGTAGCACTGGAAGTCAGAGCAAAGACTGCGAGCAAGCTAACCTTCCCTACTGTAGACAGATCCAAGCCACACAGTTTGGATCCAGACCTCCCCAGATGCCAGAGAGCTCCACCAGTGTGGCAAGACTTCATTCTTACTACACAGTTGCGGGCTATAGTATCTGCCACCCTCTACAACCATTTGATGTGCAAAGAAGCTGTCCCACCAATAACATGCTAACTGTTTCTTCAATCTGATGCAACACATTTAAATCAGGTGTGTAAAAGGAAAGTCAATGTTCAAATGCCAGCCTGAAGCTATTAAGCAACAAGAGATATTTCTTCATATGAAGATGATTTTAAGCACAGAATTTAAACAACATGAGGTGGGACCCAGACAAGCAACTTAGCAAAGGAAAGCCCTCTCTTCAGATGCCACCCAGCAACAGCAAAGTGCTCTCCCACCAAGGTTTCTTCCATCGTAACCCGGGATGGTAACCTCAGACAGAGGGTGGCAGCTTCTCTTCAGTGGCTCCCTGAATGTCCCCCCCTTCCTGTTGACACTCACCCTTTGGGTGGAGTCTTCAAATGAGTTATCTCCCATGCACAAAGTGATTAAAAGCCAGCAGCTTCCAGTGAAAGGCTTTATATCCTCTATGCTATGCTCTCCTGGGTAGCTTGCAATACCTTCAAATTTCATATATGGCATCTTCAAAGATAAATGATTTAGGAGGATTTTCAGCACAATCAGAATCTGCCCTGCAAGTACCACCACAGCTTTATCTCTGCTGTTGTAAGAAACTGCATGCATACATATAGCTATGGACTTTTACCTAGTCAAGGTGATACACATCTACACAAACCCTAAACTTAAAAATGTAAACAAAACCAGTTTAATATACAAAATCCAACTAAGTGACAATCATACTCTACAGAAAATAAATCTTCTTGGTTTGGGGTTTTTATGTTTCAGAGATTGCATTTCAGATTAGCAGAAGGAAACCGTATCCTGGAGAGCCAGCCACAGAAACCCATTACAAACACATATACACTTAAATATGAGACATTGCTGCCAGACATTTTCAAACTGCAAACTTACTGCATATTCAACCATCCTGAATAGTCCCCAGGGACCATTTTCTATGGTAATATTCAAGATGTGTAAGTGTCACCATGTAGGAAGCAGCACAATCCCGTAACCTGTTACCCAGGTTGTACACACCACGCAATTCAAAGCATGTAGGTTTTTATATTGAAGCAGTGAAGTAGGGCTAAAAACTGCCTCCTGCATATAGTTATTAATACAGAAAAGTGTAATTAAATCCTTGCCTACATGTCAGATGAAATAAAGTCTAATGTGGTTCCTAATTTATAACAGCTGGGCCAAAATTATCTCTAGACATTAAGGGTCACGATCAGAGCAGTGACTACACCATCGCAGATGTCCAGAGTGGTATTTCAGATTGCCTGCATTGCGAGGCCGGCAGACCCTGGCTCCCTGTACAGCAGAGCCTGGTTTTAGACCCGCTGGTACAATGGCCTAACTCAGATGCTGTGCCTGCCTGCTGCCTGCAACAGGAGCCGGCAGCCCCGTTCAGCAGGAAGCCCATTTTGCTCCTTGTTCTCTTGAATGAAGATGCCATGGTATGTGACTATATGTATCCTCATTGCTGTATAATGCAGTCTGAATACAACCACCCCAACTCTCCCTTTCTCATCTGGATTTGTTCAAATAGCTAGTTAGACGGGTATTCTTCCCAAACGACAGCGTAAGCGAACATTTGAGTTTGTTTTACAAATTCTTGCTTTCTTGCTTCTATTTTGCAGAAGCAAGCTGGGCTAGATTAACAAGAGCAGCGTACCAAGGGAAGCAATAAATTCATCACCACTCAGGCTTCAGAGTCCTTAGAGATTTGAACAGCCTACCCAAAAGTTTTGGGCACAAAAGCTTTCCATTCACACCAGGGAGATCTCATTACAGGAATTCCTATGTGAAATTCTCAGTCTGAATTGAGTAAGAGATCAGATAGGATAACAAGGACACAGACTATTTTCAAAAACCTCTTCAAAATATGCATGCTCTCTGAATAGATGCAAAAGTTAATGTATCTATCGAGGACTATAGATGGATACATGAGCTGCACCAGTGATTGCTCCTGAGATCATGGAATAAGCCCAGATAAATGGGAAACTGAACAATGAAGTACCCACAGCAAGGCCAACTGTCTAAAGTATCCCAATTTATTGTAATAGTTGGCCAATCCAACATGAAGTATGATCTTTTTCTTGCATCTTAACCCTAACTTTTGAAATATACCCTGTACTGCCTTCCTCCAACACCTTTTTTTAATTTGAAAGCTGACTTTGGTATTGAGAAACCTGCGTATGCTACTTATTACATTTTTGAAAAGGAATTCAACAGTTAAGCACTTTTTTTAACTCGGTATTTCATCTGGTCCAGAGCATTCACCTCTCACTCCCATCAATAAAGGAATTTGTTAATGGACTTTGCTTCAGTCCCACTCACTTTCATGGCACACATCTACAGCAAAGAAGTTTCTACACAGATGGCAAATTTCCAGCATTTGCTTTCAGGCTGCTCATCATGAAAAATACAGATATAGTCCTTAAATATTACATGAATCAGAGCCATAACTGAAAGCCAGAAATAATTACCTTCTCTGGACAACATTCAGCAACCCATTCCCTTCTTCCCCAGCCTGCCAGCTGCCTTCAGCACAAGCAGCCATGTTCCTCCTTTTAATTGTCGGCTCCTTCGTTTCTTGTGGTTTAGMCCTTTCCCATTTTTCTCCTCATCTTTCCCGCTCCAGCTTTTTACAGGGATTATACAGGGCTCCATCCCCAGGCTTTCTGCTCTCTGCACTCTGCTCAGCTTCCTCCTGGGGGATCAAACTCTGAGTGAAATAATTTTATTGTGATCAGCACGAGTGCAGCATCCTCAACCCTTGAAAAAAAAATCTGTGTTTTCAGTATTCTCAAACGTAAACATAAAATAAACAACTTGACATGGATGACTCAGATTAGCTCTCCTTTTCAGTCTTGTTCTCCGTCTTAAACATCTTGGATCGCTTCCATTTTTTGATGATGTTCAGGCATTACTTTAAGTGAAACACTGCCAAAAAAAGGCAGACTCAAAGCACACTCTAGCCCCATTTCCTGATCACTGGAGACATGGTCACCCAGCTGACAGACCCAGCTATGGGGGGCTGCTTTCTGCTTAACCCTTTCTCCAGATCGTTATGTCCAGGCTGTGCTTGTGGATTCCTTCTGAAAAAGCAGCAAAGATGTGCTTTTCCCATCCGTTCTAGTATCAAAGCTCATAACTAAGTCTGTGTTTCGGTAATGCTAGTATCTCCTTTTTTGATACATGTACTGCTGCTTCATCCAGATTTAGCTTTCCTTCCCCAGGTCTAGCTTTACCAATGTATTTAAAAATCACTGCTTTCCTTCTGGTTTTGCACTTCTTCAGTGCCTCCATCAGGCTTATGCTATTTTGACCTTCAAGGACTACATCGTGCTATTGAAGTGTCAGCTCCAGTCTCAGGTTGGCCAACCAGTCCAGGTGCCATTGCTCATCTGGTAAATTCACAACATACACCAACATAATTTTTCTCTAATGAGCTACCCGTTCATTCGGTCACCTACAACACGCCTGTCTGTCCTTGCCCCTTTTGCTGTGCTCAATCAGTAATTTTCAATTCTTGCCTATCATATTGATACTGTTGTCATGGTTATACACTGTAATTAAATGGTGGGAAAAAAGCTTTCACTGGGTTCAGCACTGTACAATTGTGACTCAATACAAGCSAAAGTAACCCCACATTTATTAAAAACTGGCCACAAAATAGCTTGAAATATTCCCAAATATTATTATAACTGAAAATACTCCCAACTATTTCATAAAAAACATTCCCTGCCCGATTGCTGCTTTTTACTTTGGAAGTCTGTCACAATAATAGCAGCACTGATACTAGCATATGGAACAGACTGCAGTATTTTAAAGTTGCCAACAAGTTTAAACAAACAAATTGCAGAAATTAAACTTTAAGCAAAACTTTCTTCCCAGAAACAAATACTGACACTGGATACAAAATATGAAAATGCCAAGCCAATACAAACACCAAAGGAGACAAAACAAAACCAGGCAGGAATTCCATTTTGGCATAAGTGACAACAGTTTTATGCCTGGATCACAAAGCAGCAGTTTCACTTCTGAAAAATGAAGTGTCTGTACCCCCAGGTAAGTAGTGAAGCACCCAGCAAGACTGGGGAGGATGATGCAGAGCGCCATGTTCCCTCTGCCCAGTGACTCACCAGGTAGACACTTGCCAGATCTTTTCTGGTGGTGTTTTAATTTTTTCACACAGGGCAGACTGGCAGTTCCCGGGAATAGCTCTTCCTAGTAAATACTACACCGGCAGATTACAGACTCCACGAGTGGACAAGCCTTGGAGGCAAAAACCGGGGTGTGCAACTTCAATGATAGAGACTTGCTTTGATGTGACCTATAGGATTAACCGTAATCCTGGTGTGACTAAATATGTTATTTGCGATCTTTATTGCCCAAGAAGGAAAGTTTAATGATACTCCTACTTCTTTTCGCTCTTCCAGGCTAGCAAAAGATAATATGCAATACACTTAGACCCTATTTCACACTAGCTGGTTACTTTTCCCCCTTGTTTGGATGGATGCTGAAGCAAAACTTAAACTATAAAGACATTAATAAAAGAGCAATCCAACTATCAAGAAATTAATAAAAGAGCAATCCAGGCATCCTTGTTAGTATTTCCTCCGAACAAAATGTATTGTTATCCTCAGGTCCATGCGAACTGTTGCCACGCACTTAAACAGCGTCTCCATTTGCCTATGCAGACACTGCACAGACAGAATGGAGCCCTCTTCTGCACGGAGCCCTTTGAGTTGCCTAACATGAGCCATTCCAATTAAAACATGCATAACGAAAGCAACTCAATCTTGAAGCACTGTCATTACATTTCTGAGCCAAAATGCAAAAGCTATGCATTTGAACAGAGAGCTCTGGCTAACCCATCACCCGAAAATGCTGCTTTAAGAGCGTGCTGAACATAACACAAGATTTTGTGAAGTTATTTTGCCACGGGACACAATCACTTCAGACTAACATTAAATTTGGCCACTGCAAGAGAAGCACCAAGCAATAAGGCACATTACAAATAACCAAATCTTATCTCATGACCTTTTCAATCAGATGCTAAATAGCAACTTATCTCAGTGGCAGATCATTGGTATCATCAAGGTTGCTCCATCAGATTCTTCCTACAGTCCAGTCTAATATTACATCAGCAAGTCAAGTGAGGACACAGCCATTTAACTTTCTCCTTTAATTGAGACTTTGCAAAAGAGGAGCAATTTCTTAGGGCTTTTTTCTCTCCTCAGAGGAGGCCATCGTATTCACACTTAACTATCTGTAGCACTTACGAGCCTAACTGGTCCAGGACCAGGTTGTCTCAAAGACATTCCCTATGGGCTGTTCTACGCCATTGCTCGTGCTGAGCAGGGTCTGGGTACTCTGCGTGGGACTAACAGCATCTCATTCAGATGGTTTCATTTTAACAGTACGTGACAGACTCTGGCTTCTTTAAGTCCCTTCTGGCCATATTTTCTAGAATTAACTTCCAGAACTTGAGGCAGAGAGTCTCATCTATACATGCCCTGGCTTTGTCTCAGCCCAAACCCTACAAGCCGAGAAGTTTCGGTTGCACACAATTAAGTAGTGGATGTGAAACCAATCACTTCAGGCAGCACTGCACCATTATTCAGAAGCTATCCAGATAGCAGTGAAAACCAGGACCGTAAGAACACACAAGCTCCTGAGCCTGGGCAGATACTCTTCAACTTAATTGCTTTTCCTGCTCTACAGATTACCCCAAAGTCATTTGTCCCAGTCTGCATTCCTTCAACTGCTTGCTCATGGTAAGTACCTGCTTACTTAGCTGTCCTCGGTCACGTACACAGCTTGCACAGCTCCCTGACCGCACTCCGCCTCGCCTGGAAATAAAGCAGCTCCTTCTCGAGCTGATTTTAAGTAACATTACACTCTACCTCACAGTTGAAAGCAAACTCATACTGAAGGTCTGACAGGCCACAAGACTGTTTAGTGGAGAGGAAAACAGCACCCAGGGTAAAAAGGCTAAACTGCCCATAAAACCACTTTGCAAACTCCTAGGAGGAAACCTTTGTTAAGTATTAGAGGCTTTAAGCAATGGGAAATCACATGCCTAAATAACCCTGTGGAGTTGTACCCTCATGCCGAGGCTTGAAGGTTTTAGCCTTACATTGCAGCATAGCTGTTGTCTTGCACAACGGCAGGGCTGATCGCAGGAAGAAAAATCAGCTGTGCCCTACCCGTATTTAAAAGGAGGAGGTGCTTTGTTTAAAGGAGGTGCTCAGGTTCAAACAGCCTTACAGAAGTCTAGCTCGGTAGCTCCTATCAGAAGCTATAGGATTTCCTCAGTATACATCAGTCTATTACCTATTACAGTCAATAATGTGAAATTCGGCACCATGTTTACAGGAAGGGCACTGACTGCGCAGCAGGCTGCTTTATAGTGTTCCCAGCAGTCTGAGTGAGGTATAAAATACCAACTGCTACCCACTTCTGTCCCCGATAAAACTCCCAAGATAGGAAATCCCAGCATCCATACCTTTGCACTTGATGAAACTGGAGGGATGATTCATTCATATGCATGCAAAAAAAAAATTTTTTTTTTTTTTTTTAAATTATCAGCCTCACATGGCCATTTTTGCCACACAGCCTTGAATAACCTAGACACAGGAATTAAATTCAGTTTCACTTCTCACTTGCTGTTACTCAACATTAAGTCCTGCTATCAGTCAGATGTAGAAACTTCATTTTTCATAGAAGTGCCTGATCTTCATTCCCATTCATAGCACCCCAGTGGTCGCAGCAGCTACATAAGGACCACCGAAGCAGAGAGGACATAAAACTTTGGTACTGCTAACATACAGCATATCAGGCATTTTATCAAGACTAAACCACAATAGCTACAGCAAAACCCAATCTCGTGCCCATCTATCACTGCCTGCATTTTAGTCTGTTGCAGCCTGTCAAGTATCTGGAAGCTCTTCCTGCCATCTGTTTCCTTCCTCCAAGGGTGCTGCAGTTTTCCATCACTGCTCTCTCACAAAAAAAAGTCTTTATTTCTGTGAATCTTAAGAATTATTTTTTAAACGGGCTATGTATTTTGAACCTGCCTATGCAGATTGTAACAATTGTCATTTGCTTGGATTGATAAAATTCACCCCACTACCTGTCTCCATCCTCACAGAGTCATGCCAAAATCTATTTTCCTCACCCTTGCTTCATGAACTGGTAATATTAAACCCAGCCAGTTAAAATGGCAAGAACATACCAAGCTGTTTTCAGAATGCAGTGGCTTGCTGCTCCCACAAAAAACTGTCACACCAATTACCAAACGAAGCAAGGAGACAGATTTGTAGAAAGACTTGCTTGAGTTTCAGTGCTGAGTGGTACTTTTATTGTTGCCCTTTGAACACCAAAGTTTACAACAGATTGTTAATGGTACCTTTTCTGCAGCCATGAGGTTCCTGCAGATGAGCATCTGTCTCCTCTCTGTATGTAAATATTGCCCTTTTCCTTACTTCCTACAGAAGGCACCTAAGGATTTTACCATCTCAGGAAACAGGCTGCCCTAAATATTTAAGGATCCTTTTGGAGTTTTACAGCAAATAGCCCTAAGTGTACATAAACATCTACTTGCAGTTATAACAAAGTCTAGTTTTCCCATAACACAGGAGGTATATTACATAGTAAACTGTCCTTAGAACAACAAAAAATAACCCGGCACCTTAAATTATAAGTAATACCCTTGAAGAAACAGTGAATTAAAAATGCAGGTTGTTTAAATAATTTACTTTCTGCAGCTACTAGCTCTGATAACCAAAAACTGGGGATGGGCTGGCTACTTAGCATTCATTTTCCATTTTGTTTCATAGTGCACACCTCTTGCAGAAGGAGGAGTATGGGATTTCTCACAGGAAAACATTTTCATTTTAAACTTGAGGCTAAATGACTTGTAGTGGAACATTTACATTAAGAATACCATTGCAAAAGAGTCAGCAGAAACACTGTGGTCTTAATATCACATTTGGAAGTAAAGATTAAAAATATGTTTAGAGTATGCTTTGCAATAGGACCTCAGAAAGCAAAGGGAAACAAAAAAAAAAAATGTCCTGCACCAGGTGCATCTACTGTATTTGAGAGTTTTAATAATAACATCTTTACATAATCTTACTGGAAAACACCAGGCCAATCTGACCTACATGTTTTAAATAACCTGCTGCTTCTACTTTATGCAGAAGCTGGTATTAAACCATTAAGCTAATAGTCAGAGCTGGCTACTGTTTGGGTTTTAATAAGATCTGGCCCCAGCTGATAAAGTAGAGTGAGGAAGAGCTTTGCAAATGGAAGCTTTGCATGAAAACCTGGTCATGGTAACACCAACTCAATTTCACCTCTTAAAAAAAGGCCATAAAGCCAGCACACTAAGCTGATTTGCTCCATCTATTAAAAGATATCAATACCCACCCGTATTCCAGCAGGTTATGGGAGCAAAGGCATTTACAGCATAAGGACGTTTCTCAGAAAGGTGTATGCTTTGCTGTTCACATGAAGAGAGCTGAGCCTTACCCATATTCCCCATGTTTTGAATACTGAGGAACTACTCACAGCATGAAGGACCACGTGCCATGTTACCTGCTAAAGCAAAAAACAGCAACAAAATTCAGCACATCTGCCTCCAGAAACTGCAGAAGTGATTGTAGAAGCCAGAGCTGAAGTATCTGTAATTGTGAAATTGTGCAAGAAAATTGGGAGGAGGGTGTGTTGACGGAAAAAAACCACGCATCCTTCACATTAACTCCAAACTGCCAGGCACTCCTTGCCTCCCTTTTTCCACCCTCACAAGCTCCCCGCTATGAAAGAGCGGCTTCAGTGCCGCCGTCCCTCTGTGCCTCCCCACACATCAGTACCAAGGGTGTTTGTATCCTCCAGGTCACCACTCCAGCATCACTTCTTTCCCATGAACAGAAAATAGCAGTAATTCACAGCATCACTAAATAGCATACTGAGGGACCTTGCACAAATGAGCACTGTTAGATTGGGAATGCTACAGAGTGCAAGATGACCCCTGCAATTTGATCTATGACCACGGCTCCGGTTGAAGCTGCTGCCTCTGCTTATTAGAAGAAAGGGCTCCGTCTGCTCTGTCCTCAAATTCCCTTCCATCTTCTACCTGGTCTTCCTCCAGAGCAAACACGATTCTGGACAGCAATGCCCAAGATGTTTCCCAAGGGGTTCGTTACATGGCAGCTCCTGAGTGCTGCATCTGAACAGGCCCAAAGAGAAAGCACTGAGCTGAAGGCTCAACCTTGCTTAATTCCATCATTTTTACAGCAAAGGCTTATCTGCCTACCATGACTGCAGCACAGCCAATGTCAGTGGTAAAAAGGTACTACAATTTAAGAAATTGAGCTATCTTCTAGTTTTCTAGCGTTTATGGCACATTCAGTTCACATTTTCAGGTTTTCTCCTCAAGAATGCTCAAATTCTTTTTAATCAAATATTTCATAAGATTCGCAAAAAAATTGCAAAATGTGGAATAAATTGTTTGAATACAAGCCCAGTAACACTCTGTATTTGTATCATCCCACAAAGAAGGCCTTAGAAAAAGTCTTCTCTAAAACAGCAACCAAGTAGCATAGCACTTTTAACTCCTTAAAGGTAGATTTACTTTGGGGCGAGCTATGCTGTCTGCACAACCCTAACCATTGCTTGCCATCTGGATTTCCCTTGAGGAACATAATTAACATCAAGTTAAAACCCTACCTCCAGCATCAGGGAGATAATTGAAATCCAGGCAGTCCCAAGACTCTTCTCAAATTGAGGAGTTGCTAAACCAAAATGTAAAGCTGCGGCAAGATGTTTATATTAATTATACTAACCAACCATCAAGGGGCTCCTATCTGAGGGCACTTTTCCATGGATAATTCATGGCAGCTTTTGAATGATCGTCCATAATACACTGTGCATTCCTCAACAACATGAACAAGCTCTTACAGCTACTTCAGGCTTCCAGTATGAAAGTGCAGTGGCTGCTTAACTCCCCAAAGGAACTCGTCTCTCAAATATTATCCTGCAGTGATTCCTTTGTCAAAACAGAGGGGCATTTCATGGTTTAGTTTCCGGCAAAGTACTGCCTTATAACACCCTTGAATTATCACCATCCAATGAAAATACCTATGAGCTAATAGCCTGAAATCTCAGGCAAAAACATCTTTGAACTTGTTTTTAAAAAATACCTCAGTGTTCAACTGCTTTTCGCAATGCCTTCCCTATAGGTTTTGGCCACTTTGGGTTCTCCCCTTGAGGTTCTGCCCAGCAAAGCTTTTTGCAATTCCTCTATATAAAACTACACAGAGAGTTACACCAATACAGTGGGTAAATATGTCCCCTTGTATGAGTAAATCAATTTAATTGACTAGCTACAAAGTTAATCAATTAGATTAACGGCTGACCTACTTAAAGATAGGGAAAAGTATCTCATACTTATTTTCTAGAAAATAACATGCAATACAGCATCACCATATAAACAGTTGGGCAGTCTAGCTAAAGCAGGCTGAAGGCTAAGGGCACACACGGTAGTAGAACATTGGGTTCAACGGGACGCAAAGGACTCCATTTTACACTGAAGCATTTACTTGAAGTTTGCAGTCGTGGGGGGAAAAAAAGCAGCAGGATGAAGGTTCACTGTGAAATACAGACAGCTGTCTGCTTAACACACTGAGTTTTTCCAACAGGGGCAACTTAAATGATCAAAACTTCCCCCTCTGGGCTTTCTCAGAGCTCTTCAGAGTTTGTGGTTTAACGAGTAGAGGGGAAAAGCAGCAAACGCTACAATTCCCTGTTCCATGGCCAAGCTTGCTTTGAAAACCTCTCTCAAGAAGACAACCACGTGAACTCCTGTGAACCTACATTTCACACTGTTACATCTATGCCCTTATAAGCCATCTGTCCTGCAGCAAGCTACAGCAGAAGAGGTTTATCTGCATTCACCCTCAACTGCAGTCAGCAGTTATCTCATTGCACACGCTGCTAAGAGCCCCTACTGCTGTCTAGGGATCAATTTACTGGACATCTGATTTTCTAACCCACTTTTTCCTATTCAACTGACAGCATTTTAGGGACATCCTGTATTAACAGCTGATTCACACTGTTATTCCAAACTGTTTGTTACGTTGGGGGAAAGCTGCAGGGCTTTCATTGTTGCCTTTTTGGTTTTGGAATAAAAAGCTTTGTTGGGAGAAATAGCGCTTCCGACAAAGGTTACGGGTTCATGCTCCACAACAGGGCAGGCAACTGCAGCTTAGCTACATCAGTCTCCACCCAACACTACAACTTCTCAGTCTGCAGTGTGGTTTCACACCTGCATCACTGGATTAAGGCAGTGACTACAGAGTAGAAATCCCATTCAAGTCTTTTGATGAAAGGCTCCTGTGGCAGTGTCACACTACTCAAAAAGACCTATTTGTACTGGAAGCTGGAGCTAGAGCAATCCTAGTAAGTCATTCCTTCAGCTATTCGTCAATCAACAGACGGGTACATTGATGAAGGCTGCACCGTCTGCTAGTGAAATGTGCTTTCTTTCCATGCATTCAATCTGAACATTGTAATTCTAGCTCATATCAGACTACATGTAACGTCACTTATAATTAACAAACCTGAAAAGCAGCAAATAATTCTAATTATGAGAGACAACTGAACAAATGATGTCAGGTTTTATGACAAGGCAGTTACGCCAGAGGCAATGCCTCAAACAGCTACGTGACATTAAACTTTCTTCTGAAGAAACATTCACCTGCTCTCTATTAATTTACTTATTTGATATTTAAGGACTGACAGCGCTGAAAAATGTGTCATTCCATTAGACAGATAGCTGTCCTGCCTCTGGGGGAAACGCCGTTACTGTAATGGAAAGAGATTTAAGGCTCGTGTGCCATCAGCCTGGGTCTGCCCTGAGCAGCTGTTCAGAAACCCCATGCAACCATTCCTCAGGAAACCACAGACTCAGCGGCATGGCCAGAAGTTTCCAAAAAATGAAAAGCATCTCTCATCCCTCAAGAGAACGTGGGTAAACAGAGAGAAGAACGAACAAGGAGGGGAAGCAGAGGGAATAGTTGGAGTTGGGGCCAGCTTCTGTCTCTTGCATGAGGCAATTCAAGGCGGGAGGACATAACGAGAACAACTCTGCTTTGCAAGGTAAATTAGGACAATTCACTCATGGTTCTTGCAAATATGTACTTTGAAGGCAGTCCAACATATTTCATTCAATATCTAATACACACAGAGAAAAATAAATTATTTATTATTTGTATTCTTACTTGCTCCCAAGAGTATCCCTTCCTTCCAGTTATGCAAAAATAAAGAAAATAAACTGTCATTTTGGATGACTGACTTTATTCATTTTTTCCCAATTTTTCTCCCCACTTTTCCCAAAGGCTTTCCTGGGAGACACTCAGTCTTAGATGGCTTCAGTTGCATACTTTCCCTTCAGTCCTGGTCCCCTCAGTAAGTTTTAGGGTCTTTTCATGAGATGATGTAACACAATTTAGTTCCCAGAGTCATCTAAACAGTAGCATTGTGTAAGGACAGCAGCAGTCCTTAGGATGGATTAATTTCACCCTCCACCAACAGTAATTTCAACACCCACAATGCAAGATGAAAGCTAAGAAGCAGAAAAACAAATGCTTGGGGGAACCTGATTACAGGGGAGTCCAGCTACTAATGCAGTAAGCGGAGCCTCTTGCCATTTCATTTTGTTGATATATTCAGTGATGGCATATCTTCTCCCAGTCCACAGAGAGCGTACTGCTACTCCCTGCTGAATGGGAATTACGCGAGATAAGAGATCCTGACTATTGGGTTGCAGATTGTACATTATTTCCTAATCCTTTCAGACAAACTGACCACGTTGTTGCTTTTCTGATGCCTGGATTTGTTTCCTGGCACATACCTATTCCCTAGCTTAGAGGTGTGAAGAAAACTGGGTTTGATATCTTGAAAGCAGCATGCCAGTACTTCTCAGCCCTTCCCCGACCCCTCTATCTCAAAAGCAGGAGCGTTGCTGGTTGAGTGCCATCCCGACCAGCTGGCCCTCTCAGCACTCTTTACAACTGTCTAATATCTTTGTGTGACCTTCACGGCGCTAACCAAGCACAGAGAGGACCAGGCAAACAACTCAAGGAAGAACACTAAAAATATCCCAAACTTGCATTAGTCACAGCCGTGCTTTTCCAGCTCAAAGGGATTTGCGCATCAAGTAAGCTCAAACTCTTTCATTTGGGTTACTTTAAAATGGCAGTGAAGAAATACAGATCTCTACCACTGGGTTTTGTCCCATGACCAAATCAGAGTACTAGGAGGCAGCTCACTGATCCCAATCAGCAGTGGCATAATTCAGCGTTCAATAGCTTCCTTGTGCCAGTGCACCACCACATCAAAGCTCTGCCACGGTGGGTCATCCTCCTGTGATTTACTGAAACCAGGCTTCCTCTCACCAGTTTGTCAGAAGACTCAGCTGAGGAAAGTACTTGCTCAGTCCTTACCTTGGAAAGATACTCCCTGCAGACGCAGAAACCAAGCCATACAACCATGATACTGAGTTAGGGAATACCAGGAGCTACTGGGAACAGTCCACAAGTGGATTCAGCTACTTAATTCCCATCTGGTTAAAATAAAATGCAACATTAAGGATGGATGGGGGCTAAAAGGAAGTAAAAGAAAATAAATGATAAGTTCCCAGGCCAGAGAGGGTTTCAGGGATTAAAGGGCAAGCAAAACATCTTAAGACAGGGAGAAGCTGACAAATGGATACAAAACACAGCATGAAACCCAACTTTTCCGCTAATGTGAATGCTCGCCTGCAAATGAAATCCTTTCACCACTCACAGAAAAGCTGGTTGTAATAGAAAAAGCATCTGTATTTTCCCCTCAATTTTTAAGCAACCACTCACAGAAACGCCTGTGCATTTCCCAGGCACACCAAACTTCAGTGCTCTTTTAATAACCTGCAGCAAAGCCTCCCAGCCAGCCAGCGAGCGACCCGCAGGCAGGCAGTTTGGAGAAACAGGAGCGTGTGGGTGCACGGAGGATGAAAACCCGCTTTTTTCCCTGGCTTCCCCAGCAGCTGGTGCTGTGGAAGGGCTGCGGCTGCAAGGGCTGAGGGCAGCTGCTGTAGGACAAAAATAGGCAACAGCTGTTTGGCCATATGCTCAACAGGCTCCAAAGGGTTAAACTCTGTCACCACCCAAAACTCCTGCACATGGAGCTGCCTGGCCCCAAGGCAATACACTTGCCTCTGCCTGCAGCATCACTGCTTCCACCCTTTGGGGCATAGGAGGGGGATGAGAAGGAAATGTGGGGATGTGTCGTTCTCAAGGATCAGAAAAATTACTCAAGATTTTGTTTTGAAGACAAAGGCAAGGAAAACCTCCAAGAGAAGTGAAAACCCATTAGAAAGTGTACTGAAGTACTCAGGGTGTGCTGAAAGCCATTGCTCCATCCCATTTGTCATGTGAAGGCACTAATGCAACACTGCGTGTCTCAGAACTATTTCGGACCAACAAATTCAAGCATGTGTCGGTGCACAGTGACAGCTGTCTTCAAATACAAGAGACACTTTCTCCTGCTATCACTGCACAGCTGGAAGCAGCTCCAAACCCTGGAGCACCTCGCTGCTCCAGTGCACGCTCATGGAGCACAACCAAGCCTTGCAGGCACAGCTGCCAGTTCCCCACTGAAGCTGAAGTTTGGGGTTTTGCTTGGCACCCTCCTCTTTTTGGGGGGCTGGTCATGACTTTCCTCYGCCTGCCACCACCGTCCACAACACTCCAGTTTCTGTGGAAACAATCCCCTGACTGGGGCACACAAAGGCAGCGGCTCTTTTTGGAAACAAACTCCTCGAGAGGAGTCAAGAGCAACCACAAACAGCAGCTTCACAACAAAATATAAAACACAGCCTCAGCCTGGCCTTCCTGTCAGCCACGAGCACAAGAAAAGGAGCATTTTGGGGGAATCCTCTCAGACTGGGGTGAGACAGACTGACCCGCCGGGTACACAAATATAGCAGTGTACAGAGTGTTACAGGGGCAGAACGGAGCCTAAAGTGGTTTTTAAATTGTGAACTTTAATCCTTCTCAAATCCTTCCGACCCTGTTACAAGGACAGCTTATTTGCTGTTCTTTGTTGAAGTAACTGACACAGCCCTTCCCCAGCTTCGCCCTTCCCATGGGGCTGGGACAGGGCAGACAGAGTTGCTGCCACAGCACCCCAGATCTAGGCATGGTCACTTACCGTCCCAAATAGTTTGCATTCTGCATCTAATGCCAGGAATACATTCCTCTCATCACGTGGCAGTCATGCAAGATTTAATGAAGGCACACACCACACCTGAAAAAAAGTGACTGAAAGAAAGGGATGAATTATTTCAGCTACCAGTGTATCTCTTTTCCCCATCGAGAGCAATCACATGAATGCCCTCCTCTGATACAAACCCTTATCAGATAACCAAGTACCAGCTTTCTGGAGCAGAGACCAGGAGTGAACTGTACTTTTCCCAAAACGAGATCTGATACAAACATTAAAAAAATGCAGCCTCCCAGCCATCACGAAGCAATCAACACAACCAGCCGCCTCCCAGAGCGGTGAGGAGCAAGAAGCACGGACACTACAAAGCACTGTACATTAACAAGAGATGCTATTTCTGGTGGAAGCCTGGGCCCCTCGTTTCCTCTGACCAATGACGATAATAGTATTTGGCAACAGAATCAGGGCTAGAACAAAAACAAGACCAAAATGTTTATACAGAGAATTTACAGCACATTTTGGAACTTCTGCAGATACTGATTTCACCAAGCCAGTACTATCCCCACCGCCACTGAGAAACACAGACCACAACAGAGTTCCAGGGAAGCAGAGCTAGGGGCTTGCAGGGGAAATGGGCATCACACTAGAGGTTCACACCCAAGTAAAGCAACTCCATCCCACCGTTCCCTTACATACTAAGTTCAGTTGCAGTGAAAATCTTAAGGACAAAACACTGTGCAAAGAACCACCCTGAATTACTAGGAGGAAAGTCAGTTTTCCCCGTATCACCCCACCTTAAGGTGAACTGTGGCATGTGGGCCAAAGCGTCAGTTAAAAAAAAAGTGAGGGTGAATAGTCCTGTGATGCTCCCATAAAAGAGGCCACAAGAAAACGGCAAGTGCAATAGATAGGATTTGGCTACAATTTTTCCATTTACTCCAATGATGTCACCTCTGTGAAGAGATCCCATTTATCTCATCGGGTTATATTTGGAACATCGTATCCTATGACAAGCCGTAATCATAATGTAGAAGACCACAGAAGCCAAAATGGTGATTCCCCAGGAAGAAGGTAAGCAAGCTCATATTTTTCAGGTACTGTAAGGGAGATTTTAAAGTCATTGGTGCAGAGAAACACTTCCATTTGCTAAATCTGGTCAAGACAATCTACATAATTCATAAGTGTGGCTACACAGAACTGTCAGTCCCCAAATTGATGTCTGGATGCAATAAATAAATAAATAAAATCACATGCTATAGCATAAGGTGGGGTTCTCAAGCAGCAAGCGCAGTAACTGGAGAAGAACAAGGACAGTATTGTAGAAATCACCAAATTACATAAATACTCACTCCCCTGTCACTAGTATTTCACACTAGTTGCTGTGTTAGCACACCAAACAGAACACACAGTTCTGCAATAAACACTGGTGCTATTTATTCTGGTGCTTTCTCTATTTTGGGTGTAAACACCAAAAGAAAAACACCACATAAGAACCTGATCACACAAGAACTATCCAGCTTTATATGCCTTTTTTCCTGTCCCATTGAAGTTACAGGTACCTAGTGCAAATTATTTTGCCAAAACTGGATTTTCAGTAAAGCCATGGCACCAAATCTGTTTCTCTCTAATCAGGCACTCCACAGGTATTTGTTTTTCCCAAAGCCATATCCTTAATCAAGTGCAACTCCTTTTTAGTATCTTTTTGAAAGTTAATTAAAGGTAATGGAACTCACTGCTCTAAGTGCATGGACCAAGCATGCTCACCACCCCTTATGGAGCAGACAGCTATCTTCAGAAAGTAAGTTAAGCAATACAAGAAAGAAATATGGAATACATTAAACCACATAAATCAAGCCCTGCTAGTCTATAGGAAGCAAACAAGATGGTTAGATACCAAAGCTTTACTCTTGCTAAAATATTATAAGTTTATACTCTTTACAGTTTCACTGTTCATTGTGTTGCTACATTTAAAGGCATTGAGAACCATTTAACCAGCTAACAGCCTCCCAGGAGGCTACAAGTCAGACTGCAGGCAGCTGGTATCAGCCATTTGGCAATTGCACACACATGCATTTTGGGGGAACCAAAGTTGAGCTTCTTGGAGATAGACAAGAATTTTCTCTGGACTCTTCATAAAGTGATCAGTCTCAGCAAGTCAAGGAYGACACACTTTCATGGAAGCCATACAGCCTATTTCAATCCTATTTTAAGTAGAAGCCAGCAGTAATTCCTTACGGTTGGTCGACATCAACAGGATGCAGCTTTCTGCTGGCAAGTGCAGGTTACTTCTGAGGGATATCTTCCACAACACATTTCATGCCATTAAAGCACTCACATTTAGATTAATGTATTCTGTGTGTCCTGTTGTTAAACTATTTCTCCATAGCTTCCTTCCCGGGAGTTCATTTTCCTCTTGAAAACAGTCACAAGAAAATAAAATGCCCCCTCAGAACTAAAGGGATATTCAGTAATTAATCCATAAAACAGGAGACCTATTTGAAATACCCCTTTTCCAAACCATCAGTTTCTGAAAATAGTTCTTTTCCTTTCACAAATTAACTAACTGGGCAGTAAAAAAATGTGGGGTTTTTTTGTAAACTACTACTGGAATAGTTACAAACTGTATTAATGGTTATCAAGTGTACCTTTTTATGGTAGTGAAAAACCAGTTCCAAATTCCAGAATTAATGCTGTTATTAGACACTTGTTTGGCTTGAGAATTGAATGAGAAAATGTAAGCTTCCAACTGGCTTTCTATTTGAGGCTTGGCTGACTAATTATGTATTCAGATGCTGCTTGATTTAATATCTACTCAATTCCCATTCTGTTTCTGTGGGAAAGAGACTCAAAAGACTTTGGAAGAAAGTTTTCCTGACCGTGAACCCGAACTTTATGATGCAGTGTTTTAAAAGGAAAATTAAATCTCACAATTGGAGCAACATAAACTAATCTGCTTCTTGGCAGAGGAAGTCAAAACATTTCTGCTAGCAACATGTGAAAATGGATTATGATAGCAAAAGCTGAACTACGCCCTAATCCCCCCACCCGCTTAATACTAACAGTGCCACTGTGCTACTTCAGCGTTATTTTAGTTCTGAGAAAATGCATATGAAGAGCAGGAACTGAAAACCAGCTACCTCAAAATCCAAAGTTTCCCTTTATTCTACTGAAATATTAAGGATTTCAGATCCAACAGAATATTGAGGGGGAGGTGGGGAAGAGCCCAAGTTCTATGTGAACTTGAAAATTCACTTGAGCTTACATCAAACTAAAAGGATTGAACATTCCTTTTACACGCCTGGGAAGCCTCTAAAGTAATTCCCCAAATTTTGTTTCTTTGTCATACAGTTTGATAACAAATATACTCTGTCCTGCATGACCAATGTGAACCTTGGCCTCCCATTCAAGCTCTGGTTTTCAAATGTGTCAGAGACTCCAGAAACCCATTTTTGGTTGTTCAACAAGTATCCGAAGCTAAAAGCAGACACCTATTATACCTACGTGGGTGTGCAAATATAGCAAATACACTTTTTTGCAGAGACTTGTCTCTGGAAAAAATGTAACCTAAACATGTCTGTTACTGGTTACTTCACTACAAATATTACTACTGTAATTAAATGAGTAAGGCAGAATAAACAAACCATTTAATTCTTTAAAAAACCTGTTACCACTAAATTCTCGTATCTGTTTAACCCTTACTTATTCCACCCACACATGAGGTTACATGAAACTTCTCAATCTCCCTTTCTGTCTCCCTGTTTAAGATGTTGATAGATTTGAACATTTACTGTTGGGTGGACGTAGGGAATGAGAAGTCAAAACAATTTGTGTAGTCTTAATTATACAGTAACAGATTTACATTGTGCTTCCAGAAAGACTAAATTACAGCATTTCCCCTAAGACTAAAGATACAGGATGTCAGATTCGGCATCCATGCTTCTTTATGGACTGTCATTTATCTCTAAAAATGGCACCAGCAAACAAGGGTGCGGCACCAAGGCATGCTCTCAAAGGGTGACTTATTAAAGCCACATCTCACGTGCAGCACACCACATCCATGAGCAACAGTTGGTGCTTAATGCAGGAAAAGACAGGTTTATTCTTGAATTTTAAACCTTTACTCCTACTTAACTAATTTTTTAAAAACACATGCGAACCAATTGAGCCAGACTTGCTTTTAAAGCCACATGAACTTCAATGAATTTGAAGCTATGAATCTGCTGTTGAACTCGCCTGTTTTCAGCGCAGATTGGACTGCGTGATGTAAAACACCCCAGACAGTTCAGGTCATTGCCTATTCCCATGTTTCCTCTCTTCCAATTAAAAAAAAAAGTCATAGGGTAAAACATGCCAACCCAACTAGAATTTTTTTCTTCTTTTGGGCACCCAGGAGCAAGTTCATGCTCAAAGCAAGTCAATGCTGACATCTGCAATGCATTTGCTGCCACCTTGAATTCTTCCACCTTTCATCAGAAGGTTCATTTGAACCTTGTTTCCTATTCTGTTCAAACACTGGAAGTCCCAAAGTCCTCCTCCCTGCCTCACCCTACCCCCTCAGACACTGTAAAGACCACAGCAACACTCGCTTGAATCCGAGACGCTCATGTCATCTCTTGGCACACGTTCCCAGGTCAGCTGTGCAATGCTGCTTCCTCTTAGAAGAATGAGGAAACGTTGCCAATCTCTTTTCCTCCTCTCATTTTTAGTCACTATTTCACAATTAAGCATAACCCTCATGACATTTAAAAATAAAAATGTCCGACCATCAATTTTCTCTTCCTCCCACCCGCTATGTGTTTGATACGTTTACTCAAATATTTTAATTATGAGGTTTTCCTGTGCCTGAAGTAGTGGTATTTGGGGTATTACTGGTATTTTTTATGAGATGCAGGTGGACTCAAAGCAATTAGCAGTTAAACACAGATTCATCTTTTCCCAGTTATTAAGAAACACTGAGCAGCGCTATTTAAATAGATAACATCCTGCTACCAAGAAAATACGACTAAAAATGTATGCTAGTGAAAAGGATCTAATATGTTATTACAAAAAGGAAACAATGGAAACAATAAGCTCTGCAAAATGCCCTGTTTTAAACAGAGACTGTGTTGAATATAATGCAGATTATCTGGGAGAACATGCAGGTATCAGAAAAGAAAGATGAGATCAGAATTTTAACTGTGACGGAGAAGATTTAGCAAGAAGTTAAAAAAATAAATTCTTTGTCAATAGAGAGAAAATTGCTTGAACAACTCTGGCATCTGATACCAGTTCAAGGCTATTTGGATACTATGGGATTCTCCTTTTTGTCTTAACTCGGTCTGTGTTAGAGACCACACAAACATTCTTCTGCTAGAAGCATTTGTTTTTTAAAGTTATTATTAGCCATGAAGATCTAAAGCAGATCTGTTCTCAGCTACATTCATAGCCCAGATGTGGATATTGTGAAGACTCTGCATGAAGAATCAAAGCCAAGATTCCAGAGTCCCATACAAGAGGACCCACAGGAGATGAAAAGAAGGCTGTCTTCAGCATTTCCATCCTACAAGCTATTTAGGGGACTATGACTTCATACTTGTTTGTTCTAAAGTAGCACAGATGTGCTCTATCAAATCACAGAGTTGAAAGATGATGTGTAGAACGAGAGTAAAGGAAAAAAAAAAAATCACCTTTGCACCCAAAGTTGCAGCAGTACAAACATGGAACATTGGGGTAGAATATTTATTTACATAAATACTTACATTATATTTTGTCTGACCATCAAGTCTGAAGATATTCTGAAGCCAACAACAACAAAAATCTATAGCTGGAAAAACAGTTATTTTGTCCATGTTCTCAGCTCGTCTACACTGCAGGAAAAAGTGCCGTCTGAATTAGCAGCAAGCCTTTCTTTTGACATGTATGCTAGCTGCAATATATTTATTTTCTTGAGGGCTTTTTTGTTTAATTTTTAAATCAAGTACTGTCACTTTTAAACAATGCATCCTGTCTTCAGAAGTCAGAGAGAGAAAAATTTAAACAAAAACCAAGCAACCTCTATAAGAGGGAAGATACTAGTAGGTCCAGAAAATTGACTTGCTGTGCCATAACACAACTTCCAAGCAYGCCAAAGAGGGTGTAGTAAAATTCCTTTTTATGTTGCTGTAAGTTTGCARTACTTTCTGCCAATAGTGTTTATGGGAAAATACTTTATAAAGCAACCAATAAATTTCCCCTTCCTATGATTTTTCCTTTACCTACCACATTCCCACCTCCCTTGCACACATGAAAGTTACATTTGCCACCAACTGGAAAACATAAAACATGCAAGTGCAAAGATCAAAATGTGTGATGAATTCAAGAATTTGCATTGGGATGTCCCTGAACACCAGGGATGCTGCCCCAGAAGCCGTCCTGATTCACTCGAGTCTTCTACAGAATATCACACAGCATCACATGTCACAAACAGAACTGCCAAAATTTAAGGGATACATTCTCAATGCACTCCCCATATTCCAGTCAGTGGTACAAATTAGCAAGGGAGATTCCTTAATTACAAAGCACTAAATTTAGGATTGCAACTTACTATTAATCTCAAAGGGTCACAGCCGTGTTTATTCCAGCAGCTACAAAAATCCACCTTATACTTTAATGCTGTGTGTATTACAGTGTATGACTTACAGCACATAACATTTAGTTTTTTTAAAAAAAAATTGCCTCCCATGTGAACACTCCCTCCCATTTCTTTTTCCTCCCCCACTCTCCCACTTCCATTCAAATGAGGTTAGCTAAGAAAAACCCTATTCATAGGAATGAAGAGCTAAATATCCAATCCACTCTTGCAATGAACAAGTAGCCTCAGTCAGTGTCTGTGCCATAAACCTGCTCTGGAAGTTTATAAACAGGCCCCTGTATTTTTTAATTTGAATGAAACATGTCTGAGCTATTAGAGATGCCGGTACCAGTAAGACCTACTCGAAAACTGCAAGACCTGTGTTTTGCATTACTTTAACTGAAATAAAACACTGTTGCTTTTATAAAAGAAATTAAAATTCACAGATTAAAAGAAATCATGCTCCTGGACTAAATCCCTACATTTTCAGTTACTTCTGTGGTGTAAATGTCTCAAGAATTGGAAGAGCTAGGGGTTCTCAAGCTGGTACTCTGATGGTACTATGAACAAAATCTCCCTTGCTGGTATTCTTGTTCCAAGGCAAGCCAAGCCACATCCACAGTGCTGAGCATGCAGGCATTGTCTCAAAGGTCTTGTAATCAGAAAGTTCATTGAAAACACTGTTAACTATTAACCTCTAGTTTACTGACCTGCAATTGCATTATCACTCAGCTTCCATGCTCCTCATCCAGCTCTGAACACAGTTTAGCCTCATCTTGTTTTTGGAACATTTAGCAACAGGCAAGATCAGTGCCTTGACAAAGTTCAAAGCACAGCAGACACATGGATCTACCACTTACTCTTCCTGCAGCGCACCCCATTTAAAATAAAGCACTGAACCTCAATCCTGAGACATAAACCTTTGTAGATCTGTGCAATTCCATCTTCAACCAACCAGCAGGTAAGAAAAGCTCCTCTAACCACTAGGATGACCACTATTTACTGCCGAAGAGGTCCTGCGTGCCTAAAGAAGCAAATTGCGCAGGAGAAGGATATTCTGAAGGTGACCATACTTTCTACTTGGCTCTGCAAACCTTTCTCATGGAGAAGGATGATGGTCCAGCTGGGTAACGGGTATGCTGGGATCCTTCACATTTTATATACTGTCTTGGTCCACAATTTTTTTCTGCCTATCACAGTAATTAATCCAGCAGATTTATTAAGGCACCACACCAGTCATTTCCATCGGCTAGCTTGCAGGAGCTATACATTCTTTCAACGAAGCCTTAGAATAGCTCATTTCCAGTCCCTTTACAGCAGGTGATGACAGGTCATACCACCTGCAGTTTTATGACCCGTTGTGAATGTACAATGTAAGACACATGAAGGTCACAGCCTGTTGTACAGACTAACTGTACAGGTCACAGGAATTGAAGACAAACCAGAGATCTAGCAGTTGGAAGTTATTACTGTTTTAACACCAAAAATACAATGCTCACCGCTGAAAGACAGGCTCTAAAGTGAATAACTATCTGAGACTACTAAATGTGCAGCACAAGAAAGTAGCCTTAAGATATTATTTCAAATGTCATGTAATAAAAATATTCCCTGGCAGCTGCGTAGAAGCACTAGCAAATCTGCAAGGTCTAAGGCTGTTTTCTCCAGATATAGTGGACACATCCAGTCGAAGTGGTCTGGAGCACAAATCAAAATTGCATGTTACAAGCTGCTGGACATCTGTTGCCAAATGATCTGTTAGTTCTTCTGAGTCTTCTTAAACAAAAAAATCTCTCACTCTCTATAAAAAGAAAAATCATCTAGCAATAGTTGATATAATTAAATTTAATTCAATTAAAAAAATTGCCCAAACTGTAGGACTACCCCATAAATATGTAAATTTCACCATTATGAAAAGACTAGTCAGTCAACTCCATGAACAGATAACAATATAAACAAGTTAATATCTCAGTAAGTGCCCATTGCTTTTGTCCAGATAGTTGAAATTTCAATTTGCGCACAAAGTAGTATTTTCTCTTTTTTTTTTTTTTTTGCAAGCTGAATAGACACCAGCATCTTGTTTCTCTCCAATTAAAAAAGAAATTGCTGAATATAGTCAGCACATTTTCTCTCTAGATGAGAATGACAAATACAGTCAGTAATGCATTGCGTTGTATTTCTGGTCTTACAGCTGCTTAAAGCCTCTACTTCGAAAATGAAGCGTCTCTAAAGTAGACAGCAGTGAACGTAACTTGCCCTATGCAAACGTCTCCAACTTTAAAAGAAAACTAGTTCCCTCAGTGCCTAGCTCCTCCTTGTAGTGCAAATAAAGAGGAAAAGAGAGGAAAGACAGCATGCTCAGATTCCCCCCTCTCTGTTATTTCAGGAAGCTGTTTGGGAAAATAGCTGCTCAGGCTCCGCATTTCGGAGTAGCCTGAATTACCCCAGCCACCAGTAAAGGGCTTCTCTTCAGCCAAAGATCGTGCTGCATCCACACACTCTTCAAAGCTCCTTCTGCTGATCCTCATGACCATTCCTGGAAACTATTATTTGCGCAATCCAAAGCACGGCTCCAAGTACATCTCTCTAGTCAGAACAACACATGCCTAACAGTGTTATAAACCACTCCTGCACACAGTACGAGGGAATCCATGCAGCTCCAAGGCATTTTGTAAACAGGCAGACATGCTGCATACCAGACACAAAAATTTAACAACATATGAGAACTAGGAATTTAAAATGCATACAGGACATCACTGACTTAATTATGGCAACCATCACACTTTTTTTTTTTTTTTTTAAAAAAAATGCTTAAGGTTACTTACCCTACTTGTATAGCTTTAAAATGTCAGAACAACAGGCACAAAAATGGGTACTAACCACATAAATAAGCAAAGCAATATGCCGCTGCTTTTCTTCTCTTCGTACAATTTTATGCAAATAACACCTGCAACTTTTCTTCTGTTTCTCCACATCTTCTAGAAAGCAGAGGATGAATGTGCGTAAAGCAACACAGGAAAAAGTACCTGAGAGACTGAACACACTGGCAGGGCACAACCTACATTCATCCCTTAAGCCCGATGCAATTTCAACTCTTACACTTTCACAGACTTCTGGCTAAACAGTGAGGTGGCAAAAACTAGAGGAAAGCTATCTTCAGTTACTGTTATTTTATATTCTTGCTCTCATTTCTAGGCAAGTGGACTGCAAAAAAAAAAAAAAAAAAAAAAAATCACAAAGCATCAACACAGATGGCAGTTTGGCATCCTCCAGCCAACCTCACACCTGCAACTTCCACGACCCCTGCTGCAGCTGTGCTTTTTGTCTCCTCTCGTCCCAGCACAGACAAAAGCTGCAAAATACACAAGTGTTGAGCGACCCRCTACCACCATCTATTTCATTAATGAAGTAAGTCCATAGGAAATCAAGATCCACAGTTGGCTCTGCTCCCACCAACGCAGCTCTGTTTGTACCATAGGAAGAGGTACTCTTGAGGCAGTTTGGTCAAGATTGTTTGCCGTGGGGGTGGGAAGGGGTGGGTTATTTTTAAATCTCAATCCGACAACAGAGGGAGGAAAAAAAAGAAAGCATACAAAATTGACAAATTCTGAAGAGAACTTGACAGTCACCAATACCAGCATGAACCACAGGAGCTCTGTGCTAAACAGGGCACCATGAGCCCTGCAAGGACAAAAGCAGATCTCTTCACTGCAGTTTTATTTAGACTCTCGCAACTAACCACAGCAAAATGGGAGTCACCAGCTCTCTCCACAACACGTTACTTATTCCTGGCCATGGCATTTCATTCCAAGCCATGGCTTGGCACGGCTGTTTGCCGTGTTACAGAAGGTGGTACATATTCCTGCCTGCTCTGAGATGTGGCAGTAAATTTTATGCAAAATCCACAGATGACAGACACCACCAAACCCAATGTCTGTCTTTCCTTCAGGACTCAAGTCAAGGGAGGCAACCTAAGCAAGACTTCTTGTGGGTACTAGTTTGGTTAAAAACTTTTTACATATATTTTTTTACAAAGAAGATGCAGCCAGAGCATTTTCCAGCGCATCTGTGACTCCACAGACACTGCCCGTTCCCATGCCTCTCTCTGCTGGTGGGCTGCAGCCATGGCTGTGTCCAGCAAAAGGCTTGCAGTAGACTAAGCCCTGACCAGTCCTCCAGAGATAATCAGGTTAGATCATCTAATGGTCCTTCTGGTCCTTAAAAAGAAAATTAGCTGTGAATCACTTCAATGCTTTGAAACCCTGGTACAGTTTCTCCCACAGACTGAGACCAGCCACTGCAAGATGAAAACTCAAATCAAAGCCAAGTTTTACTTTTGTGGTCAGCAGCACATGGCTGCAGCCATACATATTTCAAAACCAAGGTGAAGCAGATGACCAGGGAAGAGGGGTGAAGCCAGATTGGCTGCTCTCTGTCTGTAGGACACAGAGGCATTCAGTTGGCTAAAAACCAAAAAGGTAGGGAGACAAGGAGCCTGAGGGGCTTCCTGGCCTGATGCTTTCCATATGTAAACCCTGAAATGGCAGTCACCGGTCCGCCACTGTTCATTCACTCTCCCCTACTTATCAAAGCACAGTTCTCTCAACTGGGCGGAACTTGCCATCTTTGCCTTTTGGACAGGTAAACCGGAGTGAATAACTTATCCTCTAACCATGTTTCACCCTAATACTTTAAAAATTAAAGATCTGAATTAGGCACTAGATGGCTATTAATAAGGATAATCCAAGAGACTTTTTTTTTTTTTTTGAAGTTTAGAAACTATTTTTTCTCCAAGATCTACCTGTCCAGCTGTCCAGACTAAGGTGGCTCACTGATATTTAAATCATACGAGGCCATCGCTGTTTAGCGCTCCCACAGAAACCTTCCCAAACAGATTTAATTAACTGATAAGTTATATTGAGAACGTATCCATCCAACCTAGGGATGCTGTTCCTCACGTTCCTGACAAAGTAACTCTACTCCTACTCTTCCTCTAGCATAACTGAGTCTAAAAATAGCCTTATAAAAATATTAAAATGGTTTTCATCATAGCTTAAACTAGTGAGATGGCTTTGACAACTCTTCCCACAAAGCAAACTCCCTGTAGACCTTTTTTAAATATTCTAAAAAGAGTTGCAGCTCTACCTACAGAATTGAAATCTAAAACAAGTTAACAGAAAACAAAAGAGGAGGTAAATTATTCCAAGCAAAGCATTCGTTGCTGCATGGAAGGGTCTTTGTCCAAATACAATGCATTTAAGAAATCTTAATATCGTGTAATTAAAACCTGAACTAATATGGCCAGGGAAGTGGAGCTTTAAAAAACAAGGCTTTCAGGATTGTCTAGTTTGACACCTTCTTTACATGGCAGAAACGAGTTTGTCTGCTTTAATCCTTCCTATACAATCACTGAGAAAGGTCTGTATGTGTTAATAAGAGCAGCACCTCATGGTTTTCGGGATCAAGAAAGAGTAACAAAACTGTAGCTAGGCCTAACCCCATTCAAACAATCAAGAATACTGCACCTTGTTCATCTCTTGTTACTACCAGTCCTCTTGCAAAACCAGGCTGTTCTTCAAGATACATATTTCTGAGTCATCCAACAATGCAAATATGCTGAAAATGCTGCAGGAAACATGTAGTGCCACAGAAAGAAAGGAAAAAGCACGGAAACCCACAGAAGTTGAAAAAAAACAAAACAAAAAAAACCAAACCCACAGGTAAGCCTCTTTCCAATAAAAACAAGCACTGCCCTCCGCAAAGCAGAACTAACTGAACCAGACAGGGAAATCTAGACAGACCCACGAAACACCGGAAAACAACAGTTACCCCAGACTTCTCACTTAAAAAAAAAAAAAAAAAAAAAAAAAAAAAAAGGGGAGGGGGGGGGAGTAGGTGGGTGTGTATGTAGAAATCTAGTTGTCCCCAAGATCCTGTGAACAGGTATCCACCTGTTCAGCCCCACTAATGTTTTAGGGTAGTTCTGGGCATGCAAAGCAGCATATCTAGGATCCCAAATAACACTACTGAAGAAATCAGGTGGCAGGAATTCCAGACCCTACATTTTTAATGGAGTCACTTCGCAGGAGTTACATGGCATCTCACACCGGATCTCCAAAACAACAAGTAATTAAGTAACTTGCACAAACTTTGTAGATATTAAGACCAGAAGAATTTCTCTTTGCTCTAAATAGGTCACACAAAACAGATGCGCCTGGCAATGTTTGACATCCGAGTCTTGTGGTCAAACTACCACTTCACACCTCCATCCCAGGGGACGTTCAAACCTCTACAATCCAGGACTATTCTTGGAAGTCTTTATTTTATTCTCCCTTTAACTAGAACTAAATCTCCCTTTAACTAGAAATCATCGCAATTACGTAAATCGCTGTTATCGCATTGCTTGCTTTAAAAAAAACAAAAACCCAAGTTATACTTGGAAATTATAAATTCTGTGCATCTACATATTGAAACTATTGTTTGGGGCAAAATATGTCATTACAAGAAAGAGCTAAAGGAAGAGACTCATATTTGTCTTGTGTCCCTTCAACCTTTTCTCTTTGTAACTGTTGGAAGCAGTGAATCAAAGGTAAAATGAACTGACTTGCCCCAGTTTGTTACCATGCAACTTAAAGCTGTATCATTAATGTTTAATGTTTACTCCCACTGGTCACAAGAAGCTTTTTACATGCTGAATATGTTTCATCTAAGAGACCTTTTCTCTTAAAGAAAGCGAGAGAAGAAAGCTATTCATACATCCTTCAGCTTCTGGGTAGGCCTAGACGGCACAAATTTTGAGTCCAGCTTCCTTTTTTTGACAAAAATCACACATGAAAATAATTCAGAACCAAACTGGGATTAACTTGAAGTAAACAGAAGTTAAGCATTAATGCAAAAACATACGTCACTTTATCCATGACGATCATGGCCTCAAAAACTGAGATCTAGAGAGGTTGAAATTCTGACCATTTTCAACAGATTAGGCAACAGTCAAAATAGTACATTAAAAACAGGGAGCTTTGGAAAGGATACTGAATAGTTGTACTTTTTAACCTGACCACGCTTTAGCCTTCATTAACCAACCTCTTCACAGAGCACAGGACAGACTTCTTGCTACTCTGGTTCAAAAATCCCTTGGCCATATTCATGATGGGCAGATGGGTGGTTGTATGCACTTCTGAAGGCATTAGCTTTTTTCCTGTGAGAGAACCCATTAACTCTAACACAAAGCCTTAACAAGAAAGCTTTATTTTAACAAGTACATTTGTTTTAAAATACTCATGTCTGAACTTTAAGCTCAATTACGCTGTGCATAAAGTCACCCTACAGTAACATCTCAACCACCTTCTTCACTATCTCTATAGATGCACACCAGAAGTTCAGCACTTCCACCCTACTTGGGAACATACACCAAGCTTTTTCTCCCACTCCTAATTTTGGAAGCCATGTTAAATTAGTAAGGTTGCCAACAAAGAAAATGTACTGTGAAGGACAAAGAGTCTCTGAAAACAGGCAGCCACTTCAGAGAGAATAGCTAAAACCCTTGTTAAAATGCAGCTTGAGAAACATGGAGTTTGTAGCTCCTACTAGGGCCAGCCTCAAGCTTACAATGAAAGATTAAAATCTGTTCGTCTAAATCAATTATGCATCCTGAATGCGCATGATGCATTTGAACCACACAGTCTGGAGAGGGCTTTGCATCATGGTACATACTCAGTGACAGCACTCATTTCCCCAGCAGCAAGCTAAATTTCAGCTTAATAGCTCAAACATTCCCTTGACTATATTCATAACCAAGGCTCCTGCCTCTACAGTAGCTACAGAAGAGCTACACATGAACTCTTTACCTTTGAACCAAAGTGACTAACGCTCACACTGAGCTGCTATTCTCCATGCAAGATAACCTAGATTTAAAACGAATACACATTCACAACAGCATCAAAAGGAAATGCGCCCTGTTGGACTCCAGTGATTTTGCAAACTAGCAGAAAATGAACAAGCATTAAAACCAGGGATAATCCATCACAATATGCACTTTAAGTATTTACTAAATGTACTTTGGATTTAATTTATTTACAACAACTCAATGTTCCAGACTTGCATCACTATATTGTGTAAATATAACAAATTCTTATTCTAAGACCTCATTTCAGTACTCTGCATAGTACCTGCTTGCAAGAAAGGGAGATTTTTTTTACTTCTACACAAGTATGCAGATAAAGATGATTTCTCAGCAACATCAGTCATTATATTCTTAAATGATAGTTTCCAATCCTGCTTCTCAAACTGTTAATCTGGTCATATCTCAGTGCTAAATTATCTCAGATTATTCAAATGCATCATTACTCTCTTGATGCAACCAGCTTAATCCAGTAATATTTTATTTTCACTGTAATACTTTTTACTATGGGTTTGCATACGTAAACAGTGAATATAAAAGATGACCTGTCTGAACACATTTTTTTAAAATAAAAAGCCTCATTTCTTCATGAATATGTACCTGATGTCCCCTAAATATTCCCAGCACAACACATGCAGCTCCTCTTTGTCCTCCCTCCATTTCTTCCTCTCTACACTCTCCTTCCTCAGCTCCCTCCAGCATCCCCAAATACCAAACGAGTAAGAGGCTGCTCTTGGGGTGGCCAAGTCAAGGCTCCCCTTGAGCTGGCTGAGCAAATGGCACTCCTTGCTTAACCAGGTGTGTGTGCACGCACATGTGTGCATGCCTACAGGTGCATAAGACATATAACTTCACCCTCTCCTCAAAGATGTTTTGCTTTTTGGGGGAGAGGGCTTGGGAGAGAAGCGGGGGGAGCATATGCTCATACACACCCCCTTTTCTAGCACAGCCATGAAAACTGACCTTCAGTCATACACAAAGACATCTTCATACTTCAGACTATTTCATCAATGCCATAAGCTTACTTTACAGTTCAAACTTGGCTTCAACACAATTCTGGGAAACTACTGGGGGGAAAAGAGAACAAAACTATTGCTGCCTGCCTAGGTCCAATTTCTGTACTTGGAGGACTTCTCTGGACAGATACCATTGTTCTGCATTGCAAACTGTGCAAACCAGACTTTCCATATTGCGTGGCACCCTGAAAGCCTACAAGCTACAAGCCAAGCTTCAACCCTCTCCATCCCCTTCCCTGCTTAACCCTGCAAAACAAATACATTTAGTAGGTGTGCCTGGGCCTAAGTGAGGGCAGAAGCTGGTCCTGCAGATGAAACAGCATTAACAGGGCTATTTATCATGCTCAGCAGAACAAACACCAGCTCTGCTTCAAAACAGAATAGTGGCAACAGCAATGGCTGTTACTCTTGGGAGAAAATGGACCCAGTTCCTAGGCTTATGTTTTACTCCGGGGTAGGCTGAAGTGACCCCAGAACAAACACTCATCAGTGTATTCTTCAGTGTTTCCATTCAGCAGCTCTCCCTCGGTGGGAGGTGGGGGTGGGGGAAGGAATAAAAGAGAGAAAAAAAAGGCACCCCCACACCTCACCTTTAACTCCATTTTGCAAAATGCCTATTTTTAGACCTCAATGTACATGCCAAGGTGCACAGCACTACTACTGTAGCAATGGCAGCCACAACCTCCGACTTCTTGTTTGTCATCAATCAAATACTCGTACAGGATTGCATCGAACTGCGAAATACGCTCAAATACAGCTCCGAAGCAAAGTCCCAGCCAGCTCCTTGATATTAGTTACTATAGAAACCAGTCCCTCGGCACAGGCGCTCACAGCAGGAAATCATGCAGATTTCAATTTTACATAGTAATAAATGCTGCAGGAGCAGAGAATTTCACAACAATTGCAGGGGTTGATTGTACAAACCCAGACCTCTTCTACCCCGTGACACCACCACGCTGCAGGTGAATGTGCTCTCCTCTCCTCCCACGCACACAATTGCCACTGCTATTAGTTTTGAAGTGGTTTCCACAAAGCCTGTGTTGGGATGGCTGCTGCAAAGGTTGCAGCATTTTTCAATGGCTTCATTAGATTTGAAAACATACTCATTTTCACATGCAAGAACCCCAGGTGAAAACAACAATAAAAGCAAAAACTGCAAAGCAGTAGAAAGATTTAAACATATATAAATATAAGTACACAGAGTCCAAACATTTCACAGGAAATACTGTCAGGTCACAACCCAGAGCTCCTTTGGAAACAGCCCATCCTCCTTTCCTTCTCCACCCTGTCCAAAAAAAGCAACCTGAATGGAGGGCAGGTCACAGATTAATTTGTAGGAAAAACCACTGTAGAAAGCACAGACAAGAGGAGGGCTCTGAGCCCTAAAGTGAAACAGCAAGGTAATTATATTATTTTAACTTTTCAGAAGTAGTTCTACAGGTTGGACTTCATCAGGCGTGGGAGTGGAAGAGGAAGACACACAGCACAATGCATTTCTTGTCCTAGGCAGATGCTAATTTTCTAGTGAAATTCAAGAACCAGCGGGGACTCTTCCCCACCTCTCTAAATGAGCCCGTAAGCCTGAACAGTGCAAGTTTTGCTACCTCAACCGAGGAAGAGCAGGGAACTGCTTCACTGAAGAAAACCAACATGTAGGGGAGGAGGGAAGGGGTAAACAGCTTGCACAGCAACAGGGACAAACATTTGTGCTGGCAACACCCGACAAATCATCGAGCAAACAGAAGGACAAGAAAATGAAGGAAGCTGGTCTATTTTTAAGGAAGACCTCGTTATTATCATGAACATGCACTGCTTTCCTGGAAGCAGCAGGTATACAAACATAAGATGAATCATATCACTGAGTAAATCACCTGGCAGTAGGAACGCTAGTTTGCATGGACACACGCGTAGCGAACGTATACGATCTACTGTCCTGACACCTCCGCAAGTGCATGGAGGAGCATCCTTCTGGGAGGTAGACTGCATTACGGAGAGCAAAAAAACCTGTTAGACAATGCAAATGTCACTGGTGCTTTTGTTAATGATTAGACAGAGCTCCATTGTTCTGGACACTCCACTCAACATTAGTCTACTGGAGCTTGTAATTTCACTTTTTGTATACCTCTTAGGTCATCAGAAACAAACATAATTTCTGTCCAGCCAGGGTAGGAATAGATTTAGGGAGTTGGAGAAGACATCCCAAGTCAAAGAACGCATTTTTATACCACAGCCTTCACGCAAATTGCCTTGCTGATACAAAGAAATGCCCCAAGTGGTTCAACAGACCTATGGACTGGGGTGCAATGAGGTTGAGGTAACTGCCTGGATTCTGGTCAGGTCCATGCTCGCCTCCCTGGAGTTCTGGTGAGTTTGCAGGAAGCCAGTTGACTGCACCAACCTGATCCTTCACCAACACATTATCTCTTCCTGGAAGCCGCCTCTGAGGTGACCAACAAGAGGACAACGGCTGAACCTGTATTTCGAGAGCTGTAAGGCACAAGGGATGAGGCAGCAGAAGCACAGAAACTGCTCTGCTGCCTCCACAGTACGTTATGGGCAAGATCCACAAGGCAAGAAGCACTACCCTACTTTACAGGAAACCTAGCTTAGCCTGAACTGATTTTTTAATTCTCCTCCCACACCACATGCCACCTCCCGTTCTGTCTCATGGCAAATAAATAAGATACTAAATAAAATGCAATGGAAACAGATCTTCAGCTACCTTTGCTATCCAACTGGTGACAGATTAAAAAAAAAAAAAATAAAAGCTGCAACAAGTCTCTTGTTGTGGTTACTACAGAATTGTTGCTATGTGCCAACTAGCAATTTATCACATCAAAAGGCTGACTGAATTAGCCTGAAAGGGGATCTCCCACCACAGGAACATGTGCTACACTGGGAAAACCAACCACCAACCAAAACCTCAGCCTCCATTTTCAAATCCACATCCCATTATCAAAAGGATGCTTTTGTATCTTTGCTTCTAACCTAATAAATTATCCAAAGGAAATTCTCAGAGCCATTTATGATTTATCCTCAATATTTCCCAAACTGGATGTTTAAGACATCGAAAGTTTGGTTCTATTGCTAAGACTGAGAAAACTCTTTGGAGCTACAAAACCAGTACTTAGTCACTGAAGTGTAGGTGCTCTGCGTGAAGATGCCCACAGAGATACAAAGTCATCATGGAGCTGGGAACAACAATCAATCCATCCATCCCAAGTCTGCAGAAAAACTAGGACCTGATATTCTATCCTACTAAAAGCAACACAGCTGCATAAGGAAGGGGAGCGGAAGAACTACAACTAAGATTGAGTATATGAAAAATTAACTCTGTGCTGTTCCCGYTCCCCACACTCCCAAAGATTTCCGATTCAGATGATAGTGAGTAGATTTACATTCAGTCATGAAAAAAAAGGCCAGCCACTCCTATCTTGACACACCTGCCCACTCCTTGGATGAAGTATTAAAGAAGCTTATTTGCTTCTTCCCCCCTCATCCTTTTATTCTTCTCCTTCACAGAAGTTAGTCTTGCATTCAAATTTTCTGTTTCTGTTAGCATACACAATCACCTGGCAGCTTTACCCCTTTCCTAACAATACTTCAGTCTCTTAGCAAAGCACCTTAAGCTCAAAAAAATACTGGGTTGTAGGGCAAATACAAACACTATGTATGCATCATATTGTGCACTGTACCAAGGGGTAACTGACTATGTAAGTTACTATAGCGATTATTTTTATCTGTTGCCCTGGAAATTTCTCCTTAGGTAGACGCATCAAAGCAGCAGAAATGTTGCCAATGACCCTGAGCTAGATTTCGTCTTGACCTTAAGGAAAAAAAAAGCCAAAATAAATAAATAAAATTTCTTCATGCTGCAATGCATGCACTCACCCAAAGAAATGGCAATGGTAACTTTTTACCTGCAGAGCAGCCCTTTTAACCCCCTAAATATAAAATCTAGTTGTTAATAACTGAACCACTTTTCTTGGGTTTGGGCATATAAGATGTTCATCCCATTTTGACTGCTCCAGCCAAACGGGCACACAGCAGCAGCAGAGTTCTCAGGGTAGCACACTTGTTGAAAGACATGGACTGACATTTGCTACTTGTCTAGAGAAAGACAGGAATATGGAAACAGAGAATAACACAGTGCTGCCCGCTATATATGCGTTTTGTAGTTTTAGCACTTGCAAGCAGCATTTCCAAGTCCCACTTCTCAAAATGCAACAGATGTGTAATACACATCCAGCTTCAAAATTATCTGCCAACAACTTTGAATTGGTCCTGTGTTTTGCATCATCTTCATGAAAGTATAATGGAAGACTGAATGGTTCATTTAAATAATTTTCTTCCTGATTATTTTATATTTGACAGTCCACAAAGAAAAAGCTTGGACTGTATTATTTTACTTCAAAGACTCCATGGGAGGAATAAGTGCTTATTACAAAGTCTTATCTGAACTGACAGGAAGTTCAAACAAAGGTTTCATATTTCAGTACGAGCATCTGAAGTTAAAGAGAAGTCAGAAAAATGAAAGAATTGGACAATGAGAACCCCTCTCCTCTTGTGCCCAGCTTTGTTTTCACTCTGAAATTATGCACAGATCATCATCACAGCTCTCCAACCCATATCCAGGAGCATAGCAATTTATTTCCAAAACGTTATACAGATTTTAGGTCTACTGCTATAGACTGTGGTCTTTCCTCTCCCCAGGCTCCCTTTTTCTCCACCCCCCCCCCCCCCCCCCCCCCCCCCGAAAATAAATAAATAAATAAATAAATAAAAAAGCCACCTTTCAGTACTGTCCATAACATTTTGCTGTAGAACCAAGGATTTATCTCTGGGGTCACACTGCCTTATTTGCAGTGAGCGAGATACTGGTTCGGAAGGCCTAAGCACACTTACTTGGGAGATAACAGATGCTAATTCCAGTACTGCAACACTTCGTGCAGCTTGTCACCTTGGAAAACCACTTCAATACATACCATTTATATCCTGGCTAAGACGACAATGAAACACCCAGAGTAAGGACTACCTGAAGGTGTACTCACACAATACCTGAAGCAACATGGATGCAGAGTCTGCCCAGGAAAACAGATCTGCAGCAAAGGTACTATTTAAAGCAGCTTTATTAAACATGAAGAGCAGTCACTGAATATTGCAGTACAAGAGCTACCCAAGGCAGACACTCACAGATATTAATCAGATTTAATTTTGTAAGTAAAAGCATTAAACCATATTTACATTTCTGCGTGCTGACAAAGTTTAATGGGGCCTGAAAAAAGTACAGACACTTTAACGCAGCACTTCTTCCAGGCTGATACATCCTGTACCTCAAAAGGGTAACATTAAAATGGCTATGCTGTTTTTGGTACCCTGTCACTGCTGCCTGCCATGCAGGCTCGGGCTGAGTTTTGCTTCCAGGTCTGCTCAGTGTCCCTTTGTAGCTGGTTGACCATCCACATCTCTTCCCTCCCCGACCTCAGACCCTCTCTGCCCACCAGGCACCCTCAACTGGAATTTCCTGCAACTCTTGTCAGTAGCTCTGCATTGCCTTAAAAGTCCTCTCAGACATCTGTAAAATGAAAGAGATGGAAAACGTAAATAGCACCAACCAGCATGACAGATGTCAAAATTACCAAAGGCAGGGAAAACATACCTTTAGTAGCACCTGCCAATTTGAAACGAGGCAACTTCAAACAGCATTACAATCCATGGAATCCAACTGGCCAGAGAAAGCCATGAAATACACTGAAACGTATCTTGAAGTGATTTAACTAATCTGCTAATATCAAACACATCTATGTATATGTAAAACCTTTCAATATGAATGAAAAACAAAAAACCCACAAGAGTGGATATCAGCTGCCTCATTAACGATCTCACTTTGAAGATCAATTTTAAGCTTCAGGGTAAATCAAAGCTTTTAGATCATCTTTCCATAAATTTTAATTTACACCTGTGAAGATGCAGGTAGGCAAGATTGGGGCAGGTTTTTTTCCACGGAAGCTGCTGACGGTGTATTAAGTAAGATACAGAAGAAGTGTGCATGTCTTCACATTAATCTCTCTCATAACACAAGGAGGATAGTTACTCTTCTCACCTACCTTTTCAAGTTCCTGAATTCTAGCGCTTATCTACAAAGGACATTCAGATGCAGCAGAGGCAGAAGAATACTAGCATACAAATAGCAATGCAATTTACACACGTCCTTTTACATACTGTTCAAACCAAACTTACAATATGTTTATATGTGATGTATGTTTATATTTGGGATGCACAGTTCTTGCTTTCATAAAAGAATGAATTTTTAATGCATAAAATATTAGGTAAACAGCTATGAAATGAAATCAGATTTAAAACTCTTTCATGCTTCAGTTAGAATTGAGGCGGATAAGAACATTCAAAATTCAAATTTTGAAAGACTTGAGCCATATGAGAAAAACATGAACTAAAACTCACAAGCACACGCCTCCCTCCAAAAGGAAACTTCACTGAGGTTTAAAGGTATCCTGAAGTATCTATTTAATTTTATATTTTGTGAGTATTATCTTTAATAATCATAGCGATAAATAATACCAGATTCCACTGCAGACTATCGCGTTCTGCCAGGCGGTATGCCAAACAGATGTAGCCTGAATAATACAAACTGCTAGATAGATGCGTGTATCTTGTCAGAGCTCAAAAGTCAAAACATTTGAAGGAATTTTGTTTTTAAAAATCTCTGACACGAGCAAAAAACAGCACACGCTGCTATATAGCTAGCATTATTAGAGAATTAGCAACATAACTTGACAGAGTCCTCCATCCAAATGATGTTTTTAGATGATCAGACCTGCAGAAATAAAACCTTTCGGTGATAAATCCATCAGAACTACTTTCCCCATGTTCTTCCTTGTCAGGCTGAAGTCAAAAAGCATTGAACTGAGGGAACTGAACTGAACTCAGGGAAAAAGGGAGACTAAACTTTGGGTTGATATGCATCTAAACAGAGAAACAGCAAAGAAGGAAGCCAAAGCTGAAATGAGCTGGTCGGGAAATTCATCTGTGTATTGAGTCACCACAAAACACCAGGTATTTCACATTCAGGGCCTTTCCTACCTCAAAAGCTACAATATGAGGAAAATACAGCAAAGTACAGGTTATCTGACTCATCGAACCATAGGTTTTACCACAGGCAGAGCTCCAATTATGCCCTCTATTTGAGCTCCAAATGGGAATGTGAAGATAAACATTGATACCATTGCAGAATTAGAAGGAAGTAAACAACATAGAAAGAAAGATGCACCAAAAGGGAAAAGTCAATGTTTGGGAACAGCGGTAATGGTACACGACGTAGAGAAAGATATCAGCTGGAACAAGGACTGGAGTTGATGGAAATAAGCTCTCATACTTGGAACACTTGGTGTCTGCAAAGGTAATCATCTCCTCTTCTGTGTGTGTGGACATGTACATCCATGTAAACACTTTTTCTTCTTTCAAAGCTAAAGCTGATGCAAACAGATTAAGAGTAGCCAGCAAGTGCTTCTGCTGACTGATAAAAATGCTTTCATGAGCTAGATCAGTGGGTCTTAAAAACAACAGGCCACTTTCTGTAAAACTATAAGCAATTACAAATAAAATGCAGCACCCAGCTTCACAACACTTCAGTCATCCTACGAGGCACTAATGCTGTCCTTCCGAAACAGGCATCTGCTTCAGTATTTTCATATACAGTTCCCAGAAGAAGCATTTGGCTCGTCCAATGATAAACCAGCCTTATGATTTAAAATACACCAACCCTCCCTGTCTTTGTCATGGGAAGTGCTACACAAGTCTTGTATACCCCCAGAAGTTGAACGTGAACTTTGCTGACTTTGGTTAACCTGTTAACTGAGAACCCTCTAAACAGTGTGAAGCATAGCCAGGTGTTTGGTTAGACAATCAAATACATGATTTTATAAACTGGATAAGTAAGAGGCAAAATTTAACAAAAAATTGTTCCAAGTTAGATAACTCCTCAAAGGGAAAACTGGGAGCCCATTAAAATCCCCACATCAGAGAAGAAAAACACTAAGTTTGTTTGGTTTTGTTTTCTGAACATGGTTGTTTATACTAAYGACAAAATACATTTTTATGAAATTGTGCCCTAGTAAGTCATAGGGAGTTTTGCCATCATCTTCAGTGAGGCCAGGCTTTTATCCCTGTTTACAGCAAGCTAGAAGGATTTATATTTGTTAAAGGACCAATGTGCAACCAGAGATGCTCCAAGGCAATAGACTACTTATATGTAAATACTCGAATGGGCACGAGTGGAAGTTGGGTTGGGAGGCAGATCAGAACCACCAACTAGCTTGGAATTTTGATTCTTTGCCCAGAACATCACTTTCTAAAAATAAAAACAAAATTCCCTTCTATCCTTTCAGTCAGGGAAGGCAGAAAGACAAAACAGAGAAGCTATACAAATTTGGCAGGACTGGATTTACAGAGCTCCTTTTGTAAAGGATGTGTTCGAAGAGATAAGAGACAAGACACGATGCTTGTTGGACATGGTCCAAATAACACAGCAAAAAGTGCAGAATACCCTTCAAAAACCCACACAAGCCATTTTTGTCAGAGAGTAGGAGACTTTCAGTCTTTCTGGTATCTGAACGCAAGTTCAATAAGCCTGCCAGCACAGCCAGAAGACAAGTCTCGAGGATTTTGGTAGGGTTTACTTTGTTTTCCCTTTGGGGGAGGGAGAAGAAATAGAAGAGAGCATGCTCGAAGGAAAGACATGTTAGAAAACCAAGTTAAGTCCTGCCTTGGGTCTCATCTTTAGTTTATTCCACTTTCTGGAGTGTTTATTATTTCACGTGAATAGATTACTGATAATTTACAGAAGGTATGCATATAATGAGGAACTTCTTACCAGAATGTAAATATTAGCTTTAAAAAGGAAAAAAATATTGTTCCCTCTTGTCATTCTATGGTTTGATACTTGCTCCAGCAGCTGCTACTACTCCTGTTAGCCAGAAATGGAGGGAAACTGAAGTCTGGCTGAGCTTGCACACTGCTAATGGAAACGCACACTCTTCATGTTAGCAATATTACTTTCTTACTCTCCAAGTCAAATGCCAAGGACACATTAGGACTTTAAAAAAATGTTACAAAACCTCTAAGGTTAGAGGTGACCAAAAACCACTGACTCAACAGTGATATATGCACTTTGGATTTGCTTTTCAGCAACAGAGCCCGGGGACACAGCGACCATGGGGAGTGCCCTACCGCTGCAGGGACATCTGCACGCGATGCCTTGGTCACTGGGCATCCAACATCAGAGAGAAGCAGCCTTTTGTCTCCTTCCAACTCAGCAGCCTGGAAAGATTGCCAGCTGCACTATTTTGGCCTCCGTACTCACCAACAAGCTCAGACTGTTACGCAGAGAAGCCCACAGCCCAGGAAAATTAATTTTGACCAGTAATGTCAGACTTAGAAAAGAGGAAGGACAAGCAAAGACTTTCCTCAAAGATGTAAGTACAGGCTACTATCATCATTATCTGCAGACCCCAAAGGCTATAGCAGCAGCTGGTATCAGCTCTATCTTCAGCAACCCTACACTTATTTATACCAGCTGAATATCAAGCCTGTTACATTTACTTAAGGTACAGAAGCGTCAGTGAATACAGATTTCAGTAAATCTTGCTTTCTAAAATATTATTCATCAACATATAATTCAAATGGTAATTAAGAAGCGTTCACATGATTGATGACACATTTAAATTACAGGTTTCCAGCATTTTTTTTTCAGTAAAGAAAAGACGACTTCCTTTTTCACGTGCTGCTTTTTCAAAGTGCAAGTCCATCTAACAGATGTCTCACAGATCTGCTTGTCAATGTAACAAGTTAGACTTTTTTTTTATTACGACAAATGGTATAAACCACACAGCATTCTGTTAAACTCAATATTGACACATCTGCTTACCACGTGTATTAGTAGCCATGTCAGCCACTTTCTGAAAGGCATCCAAAAAGGCAGCAGCTGCTACTACTGTAGTCCTGAAATGCATACAGATAACAAAACATTAGCAGTGTCTCATTGCTGCCTATTTAATTATTGCCAAAAACATTTAGGCTTATAAAGAATACCACTGTGAACTTGCAGAGGCCACAAAAAATAACCTCTTTTATATCTGAATTTAGCCTTTTCCCTCCTTCATTTCTTAATCCCTTCCTYGCTTTGTGTTAGCACTATGGACTTGGAGGCAGCCACACTAATTCTGTGCTGTGAATTACATAGGACAGGTGCTATTTCAAAAGAGCACAGCCATCCCCCTTCTAGCTGATTTCCTCTGATGAACTAATATTAAGCAGTCAAACAGGAAAACAAATCTAACACACATTATACTGCACCCATTAGTGTACAAATTACAGCCACTGCTATTGCCAGGGAACATGTATATTTTAAGAATAAGCATGCAGGATGTTCCTTTTATCTAGGATCCTGGCCAAACACTTTCCTGAATTTCTCATCTGAGGAGCATGAGCATCCCTTGAAAAAGAAAAGAGCAACTTCTTGGAAATCAGACTGGTCTGGAGTTCTTGGGCAAATGGGAAAGAGGGAAAAGAAGAAAAAAAATCTTAAGGAAAAAAAAAAACCAAAGCAAAACACGAAACCCCTTTCTGATCCAGTGGTCCTCCAAGCAGGTCCCTTCCTGAGAGGTACACCAGCAATCTCAGAGACTCCACAATCCAAAGTGTCAACCCCACTAGCCCCATCTCCCTCCAGATCTGGAAAGCACATACAGACCACATGTCTCTTCAAGTGGACAGCAAATGTGAGTTACAATTTTCTGAACACGTTTGTTCTACATAAGCAGGTCCTAGAGCCCTAAACACCTCAGGTCGGTACCAGATTTCTGATGGGCTTATAGTCTGGTTGACCCAATTTAAGTGAAAGTAGGCCAGGACTCTACAGGTAAAGTGCAACTGTGCCCTCTCCACAGTTACCTCGTGGTTCTGTTTCTGCACATCTTTTCTACCAATAACTCTGATTTCCTCTCCTGACAGTAACGGTCAGCCTCTCCAAGCAAAATCCTGAAGGAGGACCATCAGCTTCACTTTGTTTCAAGAGCTCCTTGCTACCCTCCAAAAACCCATGAGACCTGCAGGAAAGCTGATTCTCGGCCAAAAAGACCACAGGACTGCTTAATTAGGTCAGATTTTATGCAAGTCTCACTCCAAGTATGCTCAAGATACAGGGGACATAACTGGCAGCGTAATAAATGGCCTACTGACAGCACAAAAGATTTGAACACAAAAAAAACAGGCTTGAGAGGACCAACCAAATGCATAAGGACTCTCCACATGCCCAGGAGATTAAAGGGAAGGCAAAAAAACCCCCTGACAGCTAGCTAGCAATATTGAGCCCTGGAACTAGATAACCTTTTCTGGGATTTTCCTTAACAGTGTTTGTGTTATTCATCTTCCAAACTTGCAGGTCATGCTATTATTCGTGTACCATGTTGTTAATTATTAATTATATTGCTAATAACAAAGTTCCATTTCTCCAGTAACAAGATCCAGGAAGACCTGGCTCTAGCTCAGATGACATCTGCTCTCCTTTATCAGAGCACACAAAAATGAACCAGAGGCAAATGGCTCACATTTGCTAGAAATGGACAGCAAATCCTCGAACACAGGCTTTCAAGCTGCCTGCTTGCATGTTCCTGTAGCTAGAAAAGCACTACACTGATTGAATGCAACGCCACAGGACTGGGAAATAAACAAAACTATCCCTCATGCCTTCCCAGAAGGCCTCTGTATAAAGAGTACAAAGGGCTAGGAAAGTTCTCCATTTCTCTTCTTTCACTACTTCCTCTGCTTCTTCCACACTCAATGTGACATGATTGCTGGAAAAGGAAAAACCACATGCAAGTATGATATTTTAGGCATGGCGTGGCAGAACAGTGTATTCCAGTTGTCTAGGGCAAATGAGCTTAAACCCTAGCTTCTTCAGGAACGGTTCACAACACAACGCAGAACTGCAAAATAGGCTGCCAATAACCATACCTGTTACCATTGCTGCTGTGAAAAAAATACTGATGCTCTGGAGAGCACAGCGGAGATTGTGGTTCGGGGAGAGTTGTGAAGAAATGGGAGGTTGGAYTCATATTAGCAGAAACAAATTTTACAAGTGAATGAATTCTAGAGATAGCAGAACTGGTCTGAGTGTGATACATATGGCACTTATTAAGTAATCCAGAATGCCATTTGCAAAGTATACCCCAATAAAGTAAGTTTTAATCATCACCGATAAATGATCCAGCACAGGAATTCCCTTTGTTTTTAAGGCAGAAGAAAGTATTGTTAAGACTACCAAAGACAGCCCTCTTCTAATATAAACCTGCTGTATTCTACACTAATAAAAAGAACAACATAGGGCTAACTCCAAATGTGTGTTCACTAAACAACAATAAACTATCTTTCCAATTTTCCATCAGAAGCCATGAAATTTAGGTCATTTTATGTTTATTATGTACAGCTGGTGGTAGATTATGTATTTTCCTAAATACATTAAAACAGCAGTAGTAGCATGTGAAAAATTACACACATGGGTGCTGACTATGAAATATGCACAATTTTACTAGGACATGCTTAGCAAATTATCCTGGCAGAAGCTGCATTTAATCTTAATGTTTGCACATACAAGGAATTGTAGGGGATCTTCACTGTGTAACACAAAACTTACCGAAGCTGAGACTGCAGTTTCCCAGCTTTATTTATAAAATCTTCCCACACTGGGTAACTTCCCTGCAAGAAAAACAAAACACAATAATGAATACTTAGTTTGAGCATTCTGATTTTGATACTCCAGATCAAATGAAACTAGAACTAAAGCAATAACTAAGACTTTACTAAATCCTAATCCATTAACAGCAAAATATATTTTCCCAGCAAGTTCTCTCTCACATCCTTAAGACATCAGTCCCAAGCAGATGGGACGTCAACTGCTTCTGAATCCAGATGAAACAGTAGGTCCTCGGAGGAGGCTTTACAGATTTTCCAAATAGAAATACTGGGGGAGAAGAGGGATTTCAACTGAAGCAGAGAAGAGAAACACCTTACTTCGGATGGATACAGCAAAACCAAACCTACTAGAAGTAGGGTGCTAGGATATCGCAACAACATGTACAGAGGAGCTCCCAAAACCAAAGGCAGGATCCCAGTTGTTCTTCTCTACAAATGGATTACCTGTCATTAGCAGGTTCCCATCCTCTTAAAAAAAAGAAAAAAATTAAAAGCCTTTACACTAAATGTCTGAGTTGACCAAGAGACCACCTCAAACACTGTCTCAAGGTAACTCAGCATCAGGCACAGAAAAGGCACAGTGGCCATAAGACAACAAACTTTCCCAACAGCTGCCCTACAACTGCAAGACCTGCTTCCAAAACAGTCCCGACTGACCTTGAAGCCAATTTCTGAATTGAAGCTGATAAAGCAGTGTGGCATTGAGTGTATGCAAAGTTTTCAAGAAGGTTTAATTCTTCTTGACTTCRAGTTTCCTGTAAACTTTTTCCCCATTTTTTAAAATTGTGTTAAAAGCCCAGGTTTTCATTTAGAATATGGACACCAAGTGTTCTTACAACTTCTGATCTTTATTTTCCAAAGTTAAAAAAAGAAGTACTGATTTTTATGGTTTAAAAGAAAAAAAAAAATCATCCTTTTTAGACCAAAAAAAGGTTAAACTGCTCTCTGCAGAGCAACTGCAAATYTTCTGTTAACAGCAAAAACCATGGTAGAAAGAAACCTCAAAATTTCCCTTTGATTGGAGTCTGGAGAATAAAATAAAATATCCCTGCTTCCTTTAATAAAGGTATAAGACTTGCTGTTACCAGAGCAACGACACAATAAAACCCAGATAAGGCAGATCCTCAAGGCTAACATTACCCCAGCTCTGACTGGAAGAGGTTGCAAGCAAGTGCAGTTGCTTGTAGTAAACTCGATCCACCCCGATAAACTGGTCCRCTTTTTGTAAGTAAACCAAAGTCCATTGCCCACACTGCCATGAGAGGCCGTGTCTTGTTTGGGGCAAAGACAGCCCCTTCCCCAAAAGCTGACAGCCAAATTCCAGCTCCTCAGTACACCCTGGCAAGGCAGCTCCCAGACATTCACGCACCACAGGGGGATCCACTGGGATTAGACCTGGAGTTAAAACCAAAGGCAAATCCCAAGCCTCCCTTTTCGACTCTGGCCTTGGTCACAATTTTATGTTGTCTACTTATCATATTTTGAGAAATATGATGTTTTTGCAGAGATGTCGTGTGTGCATCTCCAACACAGTCACTGCACAGCAGGGCTTGGGCAGTGCCATGATACACCCAGATGCCAAAGCTGCTGCCATAAGGCCACTGTCAAGGGTACTAACTGATACTCTACATATTTTTCAGCAAGGGTTTTTGGTTTGTTGCTAAAAGAAAAAAAAAAAAAAAAAAAAAAGAAAAATACCAAAAAACCCCCAATGTAAAACAGGTATTCATAAAACCTCATTATACCTACACACAAGGGAGCCAGTGGGAAATGCAGAAGGGGACAGAAAAAATAGCAGTTATCTGGGTGGCGAGACCTAGAATATAAAGTGCTTTGTGCTAAACAAAAACTGTCAGACATTTAAAAAACGAAAGAAACCCACCAGTTATTTGAAAGAGGAAAAAAAATGCCATTTCCTTAAACCTATTAGTCTTACTGAAATCCCCTACTCTGAACCCCGTCTCTCAATGTTTGTCTGCATGCTGTATATGCATTATGCATGTGTACGCCAGGAGCCCTGAAAGCCTTGACAATTAACAGCAGGGCCTAAGGCTTTACTGGATTCTCGAGCAAAACGCAAGCCAGCAAGCAGAGGATACCAAAGCAGCCTGATTATGTTTCCATCTCGGTGGTGTATTATCCAGCTAAACGTGCCTGATGGCATGCAGGAGATTGACACCAGCCTTGCATTTAGCTGCTTCACAGAGAAGCTTAAGACACTCCTATCAAAACACAGCTCAGGAAGAAAACACCTGTTTTTTTTTTTTTTGTGGCCAGCCTAGCCACAAAGCAAGCAAAATTGGAATAGTCACCAAGCATTTCCACAACTATTGATTCTTTGTCTTTAAAAATGTTGTTCTCTTCAAGCCAAACCTACTTAAATAAGCTGTAACAGCTCACTTAAATTGTTTGCTATATTTGTTTGGTTGAAATCAATGCAACCTCTTCACCTGGGCACTCCTACACTGGCCAAGAGCACCTGATCTCATTTTGAACAGTAGAAAAATGCAGCATTGTTTTTTTAAAAGTGTCACTGAATTAATAACTCGAGTGGTGGGTTTTGTTGGGGTTTTTTTTGTTTTGGTTTGGGGTTTTTTTGCAATTGTTAAAGAAAACCTTTCAGCAGTTTTGCACCAGTGACATGAATTCCTGCATTATATGCTCAGCTTGCGGTATCTTGATCTGTTTTCTGCAACTCTGAATTCTSTCTAATAAACTCAGCTGAAAATTAAGAGGAATTTATTTTATCTGTGTTCCAATAGAATCTGCTTTCACTTTTCCCTGCTGAAGCCACGTCCGCAAGCTCATCTCTCTCTCGGTAACACACAACTCAAGTCTTGCACATAAATTCTGTCATTCCTTTGAGCTTTTCCAAGAAACACTTCCACCATCACATCCCTGCTGAAACCAAAACCCCATTGATTCCCACCTACAGCAGAAGTGCACAATGCCCACCACTTCACAGGCCCCTGTAACAGAGGTTTATCCCACTTCCAGAACCTGGGAAGCAAAGAAGTCATTTAGTGATGCTTGTGGGGACAGACCAAGGAGACAACACAGGAATCAGACTAGTGCTGTAAATACTGCAAGGCTCCAGTACCCTGGGGAGCAGCTCCTTCACCGAGACCTCTTTGCATGCCACCTTGAGCATGGCAGCCCCGCTCCGCTCCGCGTCTCACCTCCACATTTGCACTAATAGTTCTTGCTTTTGTCAGAGAGGCCATCAAGAGAAATGTTAACGGTGGTGGAAACCACACGCTAAAAGAGCCATAAAACTTCATCCTGGATTCGACAGTATTACTTTCTCAATTTAAACACAAAGAAACAGCAGGTGGAATTCGATGTCTTTGTCTAAGAAGTGCTTTTGCGACATAAAGCCACTTTTGAAGAGCAATAACACAGTATTTTTAAATGCTGTCTCTGTCAGAGCTTCCTCTGCGCCGCCTTCAATTTCCGATTTCAACCGGCTGATAAAGGAAATCAATTTTCCCCCCTTTAAATGTCAGGGTTACTCAGGCCCTGGCGTTATCTGTGAAAGCAGCAGGCCTCGTCCACCTCCAGCCCCGCTCAGAGAAGAGCTGCTACAGGAATCTGGGTCACAAATCCTGTTTTTAGCTCCTCACGGGTTAAAATAGAAATCAGTTACAGTGCGGGTTTGTTTAAATCGTTTTCTTGAAAATCGTTAATGGTCTAATCCAGGGACTATTTCCCCCAAAATAACTTTGTGCCCAATTATTTCCTCACCGATGGATGAAGAAATTTGATGTGTCTTCCATGAAATGGGTGTTTCACCATTACCGTACGGCACTCCATGGCGCCAAGTCCCCTCAAGCTGCTCAGCATGGCCCAGCCCTCGGCTCCTCGCCTGCCCACCCATCAAGGCATGTCACAGGTAAGCCATAACATGCCATTATCCTACCCTATTGCTTAATTAGTCGGTTTATAGGTGATTAGTCACCTGATCCCAGGGCCCAGCTCCAGCTAATCTACACTGAACACAGGCAGGGAACTGCCTTTCCGCCTCAGGGCTGAAAAACAAAATGGTGCCTCGTGCCTGCCACCAACATAGCCAGTCCACAATTAGGGACATGAAACAACTTTCCCTCAGGGACAGGCACCACAATGAGTGTTTGAAAGGCACTAGGCTGAGCTGGCAAAGCACCTGCAGGTGCCAGACACCAACACCCAGGCCCGCCAGCGTCCGGCCAGACAGCGTCCTCCATAGTGGCAGCTCCTGGGGACGAGCCCTCCCTGCCTGCTGCTGGGGCGGGAAGGAGAGGGGGCACCATCTTCATTCAGTGAAATCCCATCCGACATCCAGAACAGGCAGATGTTTTAATTTTTGTCTGTCTTCCTCACCATTCAAATCTATTTTAATTGGCAATAAATTTCATCTTCCCCAGTCAAGTCTGGTTTGCTCATGACAGTAACTGGTAAGTGATTTCCTTGTCTTCATCTCAACCCATGAGCTTTTCCATCTTATTTTCTCCCCCCGTCCCGCTGAGGAGGAGGAGTGAGAGAGCGGCTGGGTGGGTGCCTGGCAGCTGGCCAAGGTCAGCCCACCACAGCAGGGAAGAGCAGGCCATGCTCACTAACAGGCAGCTTTGGAAGGAGCATTTAAACCCTAGATGGATGAAGAACCTTTTTTTTTTTTGTGAACTAGCACAGCCACCCTACACAAACACAACTCTAGAAGAGATTTATTGAAGTTTGTTTTTCCCTTCCTTTCAGGCCAGCAATCCTGCAGTAGGACTGAGAAGAGACCCAGATGAGAAACTCAAGAGATTTCTCAATAAAGGAAGGGTAGACTTGCAGCAAAGGATCATATTTACTGAAATTGTTATTGATTACATCTAATGGCAAGAATAGGAACCCAGATTGTTGTATTTATTTAAGATTACAACTTGAGTATCAGTAGTCTTGACAGTTTAAAACTGTTCTGTCACTCCTTCTGCTAAGAAGTTATGATTCTTCTTTTTCCATTAAGAGAAAAAGACACTTACTTCCTTTAATAATTTATTTCCATGCACCCCAACTCCCACAGACGAGATGCATCACATCTTCTAAAAACCCTTGACAGCGTTCTTTTAAGTGCTTTCATTTATCAGAAAAGCTTTTCAGCCCTATTATCAGCTCTTGCTGGGACACCAAGTACAAAGGCAGCAGAAACAGTCTGGTATCTTGTTCACAGCAACAACCCATCTAAACTTTCAGGGCAGGGGGAAAGAGACAGAGAGCTGCTCTACAGTAAAGCAAATTCAGAATCTAATTTTGGCTGTTCCAGCTAAAGAGGTAGGAGAGAAAGGGACCAGGCGGGCAGTGCCTTGGTTTTATCTCACTGGTTATCAAAGCAAGAGCTGTATGCCTTCCAGAAGAGTACTGAACAATGACTATCTGCAGACTTCAATAAAATGGAAAAAACCACCACACAGGCTACAGGAGTTAGGACTTCTACACCTCAGTGTAGTCGTTCAGCTACGACCAGCTACAAAGCTGAGTCCCAAACACACATCACTGTTATTGAGCTTCATGCCCTAGTAAAACATCTAAATGCCATATATCTATCTTTGGAAGAAAAATTGTAACTTTGTTCCTGCACGTGTCCTCCTACCCCTCCAAAGTAAATTATGCTGAAAACAAACGATTTTTTTATATAGTTTTATCAGATATCAGAATCACAAGGATTATTATGAATGTCTCATTTCTGTGGCATTCACTACATTACCTCCAAGTAGCAAAGAGACTTTATTGTGCTAGACACAACACAAAGTCACAGATGTTACACACAAAGAATGGCCTGGATAAGCAAGGATGGTTTGCACATAAGAGCCTATCACTTTTCCAAGGGGCGTTCCACAAGCAAAAACAGGAAAAAGTGGAGGGGAAGGGGACAGGAAAACAGTGACAGCCTGAAAAAAAAAAAGGGTTCCGGCCACAGATGTCTCAACACATGGGAAGATGCAAGGGTTGACAATCAGTTTCCCCTCCCAGCTAACATCTGGCACTAGAAGTTTTTTCTCTTTTCTAAGAGAATCAGTAGTCAACCGGAGAAAAGGGCACTTGGCCAGCCACAACTGCAAGAGTTACAAGGCGCTACCAAACACTAATACGTTCCTCTGTGCAATCCACAGATTCAGCCAAGTCCATGACTCACGAATAGGATTGCCTAGTCCTTTAATAAGCCCCAAAAACTCCTGCAACACACAGGTGAGCAGAGAATGAACATCATCTTACACAAAGTTCATAATTTCTCTTCTCCATCCAAAAAGTTCTGCTTGTAGGCTTTGCCTCTTTCTAGGTTGAAAAATAAACAAATTCAAGGCCCTGTCTCATCAAGCTGTCTAAGCTGCATCTATTTCCCAATCACTCACGAGAATTGTCTCAATCTTTCAACAGACCGAAACATAAATTTTGCTGGTGTAAGAGACCAACTGGCAGCTAACACCAAGGCCAAGAGAAACTTCACTCTTTATGAAGACGCAGAAGTGTACACAACACCTATTCCATGACTTCTTCAGTTTTGCTTACCTCATTTCAAATATACAGAATCGTAGAATGGTTTGGATTGGAAGGGACCTTTAAACATCATCTGGTCCAACCCCCCTGCCATGGGCAGGGACATCTTGCACTAGATCAGGTTGCTCTAAGCCCCGTCCAAACTGAACATGAACACTTCCAATGATGGAGCATCCACAACTACTCTGGGCAACCTGTTTCACTGCCTCACCACCCTCATCGTAACAAAAATTCTTCCTTATGTCCAATCTAAACCTACCCTCTATATCTATCCCCTATTTCTTAAATTCAAAACCAGAACTGAATCAACAAAGTCCCAATACTGATTTCAAGAGCATCCCATAGACTGATGTCCATCAGCTGTTTTCCAGTGGTGTAGGACAAGAAACAGTTTTACTTGCAGCAGAGAAGTTTCAGGTTGGACAATCCATCCAACTATAAGACCAGTTAACAGGCAACTCTGAAAGGTCAGGGAGCTTCCTTTCACTGGAACTCTTTAAGGAAGAGTAACACATTTATATAGAGATCTTCTAGGAAAGTGTAATACTCCCACAAAGCAAGGAAAGGGGCTACCTGATTGCAAAGTCCCTTCTGTCTTTCTAAGCTAAAGGTATTGCCATGCACAAGGGAAGTTCAAGCTTAGCTCCAGCAGCAAAAGGGACTCTCAACTCGTGCAGAACGCTTGCTGGGCCAGGAATGAAAAGTCATCAACAGCTAAAGACAAGACAGGAACTTCACAGGATTTCACAGCAAGAGCTGAACGCACGCATTACTGAATGGAGGAGGAGACAGGTGCAAACTCAGGGTTTGAGAGATTATAGTGCATGCAAGTGAAAGTAAAAGCATGTCAAAGATCAGATTAAGATGTCATTTAACCTGTAACTACCCTTCAGGAAAGAAAGCAGGGGTAATTAAAATCAAAGTCTTGTATCCATACATCTATTTCCATTATTTCTGCCACTTGTTGAGGGAATGGCAGGGTTGGAAATGAGTTTCCCTCAGCATGCACAGTATAAATAGGCATGCCAAGCTTTGCTTTCACAAGGTGATACATTATCAGAACACTGCAAATTATGCAACAAAACACTACTGAAAACATCTCATACGCTATTAAAAAAAAAAAAAGTCAATCAGATATTTATTGTATGCATCACAGAACCACCCGTTTAGTATTTTCAGAACTGTTTGGTTTTCAGTCTAAACAGAGCATTAGAACATTGAGAAAAAAAGATAATGGCATGATATCTTGAGGAAGTCAAGACTAAAATCCAATCAGGAAAGTCCAGAAAAGGGTAATCATGCCACTGGGGAAAAAAACCACATAGATATCAGTTATTTCTACATTCCCAAAACCACCTGAAGAACTCTAAAGAATGCCCAGTTCCCTGAGCACTGAAACGCAGCACTTCTTAGCAAGAACAAGTTACACCTCACTAACCATTTAAAGGGGGAGGGAACCTAAGTCTGGTACCATTCTGTTGTTAGAGCTCTAGAGTCTTTAATTTGTATTATAATAAAGCCTGCACCACACTAGCCCATATTTAAACATCCCCAGTGGAGGATACCAGTTGCCCCATGGTTGTGACTTCAGTTTGTAGTACAGCAAAGACCTGTGAAAACTCATCCCCCTTGGTTGCTGCATGGCATCCTGGCTTACAACCCAACTCGTGGGCCTCCTTGCTACGTCAATAGGGACCATGTCAAATCTGCACTGTCCGCAGCCCAGTTTCATAGTTTGTAAGACGAAGAAACTCAGCTCCAAAGCAGCCACTTTGTGGTTTAAATCCAAGATTGGATAATTAGCAAACAAAAGTCATACTCATACTGTGAGAAGATACATCATGCATAAACATACAGTCTCTCCCTCTCTAAACACAGGAAGTTATTCACAAGAGGCGGTGGGGGGAAAAAACAACTAGCCACAGCTTCTAGAGACCTTTTATCCCATGTTACATTAAAAAACCTGGACATTAAGTAGTCTTCCAGAGGAAGCATTTAGTTCCACATTCTTCCCTGCAGGTCTAAACAAGTTTGCAAGCCTGAATAGCAGATTTCTCCTCGGAGACTCATCAATACAGCCTTTCATCCACTCAATCATTAAGTGGTCACTGTGCATACTCGGCAGCTATTTTCTAAACCCACAGTATTTCAGCTGGATCAAAATGAAGGTAATTAAAATATCAGGAGGCACTCATTCAAGTTGATGCCTACACAGGACAGCCTCAAGCCAACAGCCCTGTGCTGGTAATGCTACCAACACCACTGGGATCTCATCACTTCTTCCCAAGCAAGGAGAAACCTTCATTTCTGAGCGTTCATTGCTTGATCTCAACACAATCTCCATCACACAAGCAGTCAAAACAATCTCCAGGACCCAAGAAGTGGCAGTATCTCTTGCCAAAGTACTGACAAGCATCTGAGTTGACCACAGAAGTATGTCATCGGGAAAAAGGCAGCAGCCAGGTAGCAAATTTTTTAGTGCTTTATGAACTTTGGCTCTTGCCAGACAGTGAAGTGCAACTACGCTTGTCACAGGCTACTTTTTCTCCATTTCACTCACGAAACAATCACTTTCAAGCTCCAAGTTAGACACCTGGTTTGCTCATGGACAATGAGCAACCATGAGGTTTGCTCATGGACAATTTTGTTAGGAGGCATCTCATCACAAGTGAAGCTTTATTAACAAAAAATCCCAAATTAAGCCCCTATTAAGCCACTACACAAACGGCTTCAGTGATACTACTAAGCACACATCTGACTTACATGGCAAAAAAATAAAATCTCATGCTTGGGTGGGAAGCGTCGTGGCAGTTTATGTGCAAGACAAAAATGGGAACAAAAGAACATGAACCTTTTTTGTACCTTGAACCAAATTTCTCTAGTTAATACTACACTCCTCGCTAGTATTAAGCACACCAACAGAATCAGTGGTCACAAGTTCATTCCTGCAAGTGTTCTTTTTAAAAATATCTAAGGTGATTTGTTAAATGCTGTTTGTACACCCACTAGCATCCTAGAATTAAAGTGAACTACACAACACTTATGGTTGTTGACCAGAAGACTGAAAAATACAGAGCTCACACACAGCCTCACACAACAGATGGCCAAATTCTTGATGCCTATGATTAAGATGCTCCAGTCAGCCTTCTCCACTAAGAAACTGAGATGTCCCGTAATTTCAGTTACAGAAGAGGACTTCAAGACACTTGTGTTGGGAGTTGATCAGTCATTTGTAGATGTCATCTCTTCTGCCTGCAAACACTGGGTTATCACAGGGGGGGAACAGCAATACATCTTAAGCAGTAACAACAAATTGGTGTATATGTGTGGATAGAAACATGTATTATACTGGGAGCTTAAAAATCATCCCCTCATTAACTCCATGCTCTGGATGCACTCAATTCCTTCTTGTCCTAGGGGAAAGGAGTAGAAGTCACTGAACCTGCAGCCATAGCTTGCCTTTCTGTAAAATAGGAGCCATTCTTTGGAGCTAAGTCACACACAGAGCACTTTGAAGATGAAAGCTGCTATGGTCTTAACCACAAAGCTACCAGACATTTTGTCTCCAATCCTTCAAAACATCTCAGCATTCAAGCTATCTCACAGCCAGCAGGAAGAAGTCAATCAACGTCCTTAAAGGTCAGCACAGATGCCAGTGAACAGGGCAGTGCTCAGCATCTTAGAGTATCAAGGTAGACATAATCTTGAAATTGAAAACATACACTTGAAGAGGGAAATGAATTTCTGTATGTAGCCTAAAGAGGCTACTCTAAAGAGTACTCTAAAGAGTAGCCTCTTTACTGTACTAACTCAAACCTCTCTGTGCCCATCTTTGCATGCTCTGAAGTAGACCAAAAAACGTTTTTGGATACAGTTCCTATTCTGCTCTCTGCCATGTAATGCTTTCTGCTTATCTTCAAGACCACGCTGTCTCTGGGTAGACCATAAACCTTAAAAACATTTTTCAGAAGCTGAAAACACACAGGCTGTTAAGCAGAAGATGCTATTTACAGATTCACAGGAATACTCCATCAACTGTAGCAACTTCTGTACTTTGAAAAAAACATAGCAAAAAAAAATTTGGGTTTTTTTAGGTATTTTATATCGAAGATTTTGGTACAGCTCCTGCACACTCAGAACCAAGGAAGGAAGCAGCAAACTCTCCTGAATATCACCCTCTGTTAGGTATTAACCAGCGCCAAGCCTGTAATTACAGAGACTTCTTGTCCTCCAACATTTGTTCAGTCAATTGTGTTTCATGCAGCGCTGCACAACTCCTTCCACACTTACAACCTCACAAACCCTATTATGCCCTTGGCGTCCTGCCAGATCCAAAAGGAGTACTCTTAAAGACATTAAAAATCCTTGCCCTGGGTATGCCACAGAATAAGCCAGCCTTGTACACATTTACGTATTGAATGCTCGGCAGTTGTATGAGTTGTTAACGCTCACACAAGAGTATTTGGTTCAAGAAAGAATGYGTCCCTAAAAAGTAAATGATTCACGAGTAAGTATGTTCCCAGCTATGCCCTGTTGCTTGAACCCCAGTATTTAAGCAGGCATGCAGTGGCTGTCTTCCTGCACCATCACTCAGCCATCACTGCATGTCAATCCCTCCCCCTCCAAGATGCTTACAGAAAGATACTGCAACTGCTTAGAAAAGGCAAGGAATTTCAGTGTATGCAAATCAACCATTTGGGCAAGCAGGTTTTGGGAGGCAGCCGGGGTAAGAAATCAGTGCAGACAGCTAAGCCCAAAATGCCTTGGTGGTAAAACCTTTAAGAAAAAAAAAAAAAAAAAAAAAATTGGGAAGAAAAGCTGCATTGAGTGGAAATGAACTCATTTCACGCTTTTTGGGGAAGGGGAAGAAATGTCGGTTCACTAGGTTTGGAAAAAATCAGTTGCCCTGAAGACTGTCATGCAAGGGACATGCCAGCGCAACACAGCATGCGTGGGAAAGGGAGGACAGAGATGCCCTTTCCTCTCCAAGCCTGTACCTGTCTGTTGCACATGAAACATTTGTTTTTCCTTACAATAGTTATCAACCTTAACAGCTGGATTGAAACTAGACCTTAAAATCATTGAACTGAACATTCCTAGTCTCCACAGAGATCCCAAGCTTCAAATAAAGCACAGCTGCAGAAGAGCTGTTGTATTACAACGTGTCAGGGTAAAACAAATTTGCCCAGATTCTCTGATACATGTGGGCTGTCCCTTGGATTAACACAAATGCAGAGGACCTACAGCTGTACTTGCCATAGTAACTGTCTCAGCATTTCTATTTGTTCCAACAAATATTTTTTTCCACTCAGTTTGTTTTATTTGTGTGAATAGCACAAGGCCATCCCTCACAAGCAAATCACGCCTACTTAACAAATGGCTCTTAATCCTTGATGTGACCACTCCCCAGCTCCATCTTCCACAAAAAGCAAGGTTAAAATGCTGCTTCTCACCGGTCAGTTCCTAACAGGAGATAAGAGGCTGCAAAAACATAAATGTTTCTCACGCCCATATGTTCACGTCTTTCTCTTCTGCTTTGACCAAGAGTTTTGCATGGCTGAAAGCAAAGGTGCACCACCCTCTCATCCAAGAGTCCCAGCAGCAGCGATGGAGTGAAGGGAATGGTTCACCTCCTTTATAGTATTAAAGTAGAGGCTACTGCCAAAAGCAAAAGGTTGATTTTATTGAGTTTTCAGCTAAACGACTATAAATAAGGCACATACACGTAAAATAAAAGAATTTCTAAAATTTTCTAAAATTTCACTCCTCCTTTGGGAACTTTGTTTTTGTTCATCAACAGGACGACGTTTGCAGTCCTCCTCATACCTGCACGTCCCTCATACGCAGGGAGATGAGCAAGACCAATTGGTAATCCACACCAGACCCGTAAAAATTTAGTAAATCTTCCCACTTGGTATAAACAAAGTCACAGACAACCTGTGTTTGTCCAACTGCTCATTACTCATCCTCCCCCCATGCCCACCCCAAGGGTGTCAGGTGCCATGCACATACAGCAAGCCCCTGCCCTGCCAAAACACATGCTGGCAGAAGAGGTGAGACAAATAAAGAACATGCAAAGAGGAAAAGAACCAGCATCAAGCAAGTGATGAACTACAAACACTGCCAATTTCAACGTTTTCAGAGGTGTTTCCTCATTTCCCTTTTTCCTTCAAGACAGCAGAGAACAATGTGATTAAAAGRAACGTAAAATCAAGACTCAGAAAGAAAAGCGGCATTAAAGAGAATCTGCTCTTCATGAGAAGACAAGATCTTTTGAAACCCATCCGCAACAGGGCCTCCCAAAATTATCTGCACTGATTTGCTTTGCACTACAAGAAATATTGAAATTAACAGCACGTTACAGCATCTCATTTCTCAATTGCCAGAAATGAGTTACAAACCATTCAGATCAAATACTCTCTTCCCACAGGGAGCTACAGAAAGTATGCCACATTCAAAGAGAAACCGCACGGCATTTGAATGCAGCACACAAAACTGCTCCTCCGAGGGGACATACATGTTTTATTTTTGCTTTTATAAACTTTGATTGCTTTGAAAAAGATCTTGCATAAGAGTATAACAAATTATAAGTGCCATGTACTCAGTGATGTATTGTAGGAAACACCAGGGCTGTGACAATGGACCAAAACTTAAGGATGAGATGGGCAGACTTTTTCCCACCTTTATGATTCTTTAATCTGATCTTGAAATCTCAAAGCATCGAAGCCCAATTCTAGAACACAACGGCCAAGTACAATTCCCATTGTGGACTTTCCACAAACAACCCTGTCACCATGTACACCACATAGTACTCAACAAGTGTGACCCTTGTTTTGCATGGAAGACATGGACTTCCCTTGTCAGGAGAACTGAAGTTCCAGATGTACGTTAAAGCGCTGTATAAATGGGATGTTTATTATCCATTCTTATATTTATAACATCGTTTCTCTAAATCACTTMGCTTTATGCTGAATTATTTTGGAGCTTGTTTTGTTGAGTATTAGCCACAAAATTATTTTTGGTAGAGGATGGAGAGAAATTTGTGGTTTCTGGAGAAAATATTAAAGGTAGTTCAAGAGACCTCAGCCAGCAAGAGATAATCTTGCTATCAAAAAATGTGATGTGTTAGTCACGCTGGCATATATTGCCCTCATTAAGTTTCAAAGTTAACACAGTACAGAGACAAGTGGAAACAATCACATTACTCAGGATTATAATTCCAGTTTCTGTAACGTTGTCGAGATCAAGGAGAGCTCAAAATTAACAACAGGTACACCTGAGCTAGTTCTGTGTTAGTGTGAACAAAGAGAAAAATCAGTCCACTTGTACTGTATCTTCATCACCTCGGCTGCAGCACCCATCTGCATCCACTGGCAAGACTTCAGAGTAATTTTAATACACTCTTGATTAACCCTACCATCTTTACAACTAAGTTTAAGGCAGAGCAATACATATGATAAAAAGAACCTGCAAATTATTTAGTTAAAAAAAGGCAGATGCTGCAGCAAATCCCTCAGCACTGCAGGGCATGTGGGGCCTTGATCACAGCCTGTGATGAGAAATAGGCACAGATAGTGCATTTGGGTATGTGTGGGCAGACCCCTACGCAACGTCTCCAAGATTCTGCCAGAAGCCTGCCCACACAGACCTGACTACGTGAAACAGCACTTAAAATGCTAATTTTCACTTTACTACTACAGGTATGATGAGTTGAAAGGTTCTGGTTAGCTGTCAAAAACCAGCTACTTTTTCTTCGAAATTCTCACGATCCTTTGTCCAGAATTCACAAAGAATCCTAGTGCATCTCATCAGCTGTGTGGCATTAGCTGTATCAAACTGAACTACAGGTAAAAATTATTTGTTCTACTCATATTAAATAAATCAGCAGATTTTTTAAACCGTGACAACCACCACGGGGTGGTTGCTAAAGATCTGCTGTGATTCCTTCCAAACCTCCCCCCCCAGTAATTGCCAGTTCACAAAACAGGTTCCACTACTACGGAGGATTAAGAAAAAAATATTCACACCTGTGCCATCTCCATAAGCTCATGTCAACATGTTTCTGATGAGCAGCATTCCCATGCAGGTAACAATGTGTAAGGAAAGAAAAATAAATCCACACAGAAAAGGCCCATTTGCTTAAGAGCAAGAAAAACAAAATGCATCACTTATGGAAAGAAGCAGAGAATAAACATACTCAGTGTCCCTCTGTGCTGAAACCCAAAACCGCACTTCATCTGGAACAGAACATCTCCTGCGTGTTCCCTCCACAATCCACTAAAATGATTCCAAGATTTGTGATCGTTGCCTGCTTTTTTTTTTTTTTTTTTTTGGGGGGGTGGGGGGAGGATTGTTGTTTTATTTTAAGGTGCAGTCATTATTAAAAATACAAGGGGGCTGAGAGCCCGATTTTTTTTTTTTTTTTTTTGGGGGGGTGGGGGGAGGATTGTTGTTTTATTTTAAGGTGCAGTCATTATTAAAAATACAAGGGGGCTGAGAGCCCGAGGAACACCACTGCCAGGACTGCAGCATTGTCTTGACAGATACACACACACACTCCCCCTCCTCTCTGCAATCTGCCTGCTCTTGACAAGCCATGCTTTTAATTAAATGTCTCCTAAGATCTGTTGAGAGGAAAGTGCATATGAACCCCTGCCAAAAAATAACTTCTAGTGCAACAGCTTCTCCACCCCCCCCCAAAAAATACACTAGAAGCCATTCACCTCTGCCAGGCTCCCTCCTAGAGCAGACCCCGTCCTCCTCCACCACTACTTGGCAGCTCTTTCTCCTGCAGCCCTCCCTGCTCATCAGCCCTGCACCGATCAAAACACCTAAAGAAATCCTGTGCCCCTGGCCGGGAGAAGCGCAGCATGCATGGTCGCTGCTCGCTGCCTTTAAATTACAGCGGTCCCCCCATTATCTGATGCGTCCCTCAACATCCCCCGACAACTGCATCCTTCCCAGCCGGCCCTGGGAGGAAGACAAGCTGCCCTTGTCCAGGGGAACACTGCAGTATTCTGCAGTACGGCCGTGTGCCGGAGCCAGGGCGCCTTGAGCCCTGGGGTTTGGGGAAGCATGACTGGCAGAACACAGCAACGCTTTTACACTATTTATTTTCATGAGCAAAGGGCGGGAGGCATCCGCTCATCCAAAGAAAACCCTCCAGAAGTGCCCTTGGCTGCCAAGGATAGATTGGGAGTGCCTCTCTCAAAGGGACCCTTTGGCAGAAGGGGTCAGTGCAGCCTGAGATGTCTGGAGGCTGGTAGAGAGGCGAGACCCGGCAACTTGAGACCTTTGCATTCATCCACAGAAAGAAGCAAATACCACCTCCATGAGCATACACAGCATGAAAATAATACCACATAACCGACTGAGCAGCAATTTTAATCCAGGCACGCATCAACTTTTGAGCATCTTCAGGCTGAGGTTTTTTTTTTTTCCCATCGCGCCCATCAGCATGGCACAGAAATCCCTACATTGCCCTTTCCAGCCCCACCCCACGGCTGACATGCACCGTGCCCATCTCCTCCACACGACGCTCCCGCCTCGCTGCATTTATTCTGCTAGCGATCTGACAGCCCAAAACAACAAAAAAAAAAGGTGGAGGAGGAAAAAAAAATATTAAAGAGACGGGTTTGGAAAACGCTGACCCTGGTGCAAGATAACAGCTTGCATGTTTGAGCAGGAGAGACAGAGAAAAGAGGGAAGGAGGGAGGGAGAGGTGGTGTCCTGCAAGCAACTCGCAAGCCCCAAACCATGGGGGCGAAGCACTGACAAGGAGCCCCTTGCCAGGCTGCTTCCAGCGGCGGGGGGCGCGCACCCAGCAGCCGGGGCAGGGTCCCCCGCAGCAGCAGCCCAGGGCCGGGGTGGGGTGGGCGGTCACGCCACCGCCCCCCGCTGCAGCTGCATCTCATGGTGCAAAGTTTCGCCGGGCCAGGTGTGGAGAGGTTTCCTCTCACCGGGGTCCCTCCCAAAGCCCTTCAGTCTCTTACCTTCATGTCGCTTATGATGGTCTGGAAGAGCCCTCCGAGCGCACTACACTCCTTCTCTATCACAGCCTCCATTTTCCTGGCTCGAGCACACCGGAGGAGGCAGAAACTGCTGCAATTTCACTACTAAGCTAAAGGAAAATTAGACGCCCCGGATTCCCACCTCATGCAAAAAAAAAAAAAAA